>OX235275.1:8606739-8630101 GCA_944472155.2 Trichobilharzia szidati
ATAACGCTAATTATATATATATATTTCGTATAAACGGTTAAGTCTACATGAAATGCATGCCATTTTTACAGGCACGATCAATTATCTTATGAATTACAATTGTTAATTAGCATACATTATCACTTTTTCAAAAAGTTCATATTTTTGAGTTATAGTACAAGCAATCAAAACAGATTCTTATAAATGTTAATTTGTAAACATATCACGAAGGTCAACATCGAAGTTGAGCGACAACCCGAAATTCGTTCCATTTCCAGATGATAGTTATGTCCAATCGATAAACAACATATATTCTTGTGAGTGCTATGCCTTCAAATGCTTGGACGCTATTTTAGGAACTGAAGAAAATCTGGCGCAGCTGCAAAATTGTATAGAATGCAATTATGAATAGTACATTACCAAAAGTGTATTAACAAGATAAATACAAGAAGCTATGTAGTACTTGAAATGATAATACACATTTGCAATGTATGATGCTAACCATATCGGTCTTACCATGGAAAACTATGACGCTTTCTATGAAAATATATTTATTCTCAAACATAAGTGTTGTTTTTTTATCATCAGAGCAACCGAACTTTACGCGAGAAAAGGGTGTAAATGAGAAGAAGGAAAGAAAAAAATAAATTTCAGCTTTATTAAAGTCCTAGGAAGTTGAGATAAAATAGAGTATAACAGTAATTAGGTAGAAGGATTATTGTGAAGTATATAAGTGACATTTTAGAGAGAAGTGGCTAGAAGGATTAGAACCTGTTCGATAGGGTGACCTGTAGGATGTCTGGCGAACTTGTGTATGGCCCATGGGATAGCACCTTGGCAAGAAACTGAGCAGGCTTGTAGATGTTAGGAGCGAAAGCATTGTTATTTTTTTACAAGCTAAAGCTGTACAGTCATTATTGTTTTATTTTTTTATTTTTTTAAAGTCTAATTTTTTTGTACAGTTAGTATCTAGATTCATGTTTGATTCTCGAGCTGCCAAAATAATGCATGTTGCTGTCCTACAGATCGGAGCGATTCACATTCGTGACCACTACCAAATCTGCTGATCAGCATGCGCCACCCTCCCTCCTTTTTTGACATCGAGCTCAGAGACCTTTTACAATGACTGCAGTTGTAATATTGGATTGCTTTGACTCCGTCCCAATCACACAGTATGCTGCACATTAACAGCTTTCATGACAAGTGCTTCCCATTAGGTCACATGGCACAATAATACCAGAGGACATCGTTAGCAATATTATCATCATACTAGTGAACAAGTGGGTTACTACAAAAGACTAAGAAATTAGGTTTCCCTTAAGAGTTATGAAGTATAAAAATAGCTAATATTAGAGTAACTAAGTTATATTCTATTCGGCAGAGTGATATGAGTAGTGGAACAATTAGTGATAAAGTTATGTAAAGTGGTTCTGAGTAAGGCAACTGGTTAGCAGAACTTGTTATGCTAGATTTTCACGACCAATTTTATATGGTGTGCGTTACACATTGCAAAGTGACTCATCATTATATAATGGAGAAATACTACATAATTTGAACATTATGAATTTTTTAGAAAATTATATGAATATGGGTAGGTGTTGACTGAAGATAGTCATTTCAACTCAAAAATAGTGCTAATAATATAAGCATATATGTAAAATATTAAAAGATATGGTTGCTAATGTAATTGTTAATTGAAATAATTATACTGACGAACTTATTGAAGATTAAAGTGAAGAGAAAATCAGTGATTTAGTTAAACGGTTACTGCGCAGTTAGTAGTAAGAAGATCTTTTAAAGTGAAAGGTAGAAGAGTTTTCAGTACTGGGGCAAATTAAGACATAATCTACGGAGTAGAGTGTAGTGGATAGTAATACGATTAAAGATGAGGTTAGGTTGAATGAGCTTGGGGAAAATGGTTGGTTGGCTGAGTTTGTTATTGCTAAGTTTTCCTGGCCACTTTTCATATGGCATGCTTTAGACATTACAAAGTACCAGTTTGCTTATATTATGGAAGAACTATCACAACTAATTTGGGATTATACGTCCAGGATAATTATAGATAGTCTTATGAGTTTATAAACCCGATTGATGAAATATTGATAAGATCTCCAATAAGCTGAATAACCAAACCTTAGATCAAGGCATGTGGGAGAAATTGGGTTGGTTTTATCACGTTTTAGGTGCGGTACTGTTGCTGGGGCAAATGAGCTTCCTCAAATTGGGGGTATTGTACTGGGGTCTGTAGTACCAGAGTTAGATGAACAGCCCATATGGGTAAAGTATGGATAAGTAGACCGAAGCTCTTTTGTTGACAAGGGCTCGTTAAGGAGACGCTGGAATTCAGTAGGAGATCGGCAACTACGTACATTAAGTGGAAGTTCGTTCCATAATGCACTGTACTGTATTTTGAAGAAACGTGATCGCAGTTTTGTCCGGTACCGGGTTATGGATAGAGTATTTTCATGATTTCTAAGAGTATATATGGTTAAATTATTGAAAGCTATTGGATTACTGCTTTTGAGGTAGCCGTGTAAAAGGCGAAAGAGGAATGTAAGGTTGAGTTTCAGGCGCCTTAACCAAAGTGGCTGAAGTCCGTATATTTTGCACCTATCCGCGTAAGTCAGTCCTTCATGTTTGTGTAATAGGCGTCGTGTAAAACTTCGCTGAATATTTTCAATACGAACCCTGTCATACCCATTCATGAAACCGAAGACAATTGTGCAGTATTCAATTACTGGGCGAACCATGACTTTGTATAAAAGGACTTTAGCCTCAGTTGTGTACATTTTTCGATGTAACAAGCCTGTGAGTCTTCGGCATTTAGAAACAAGTGCTTTTGCAAACTGACTGAATGTTAAGTTCTGTGAGTAGGTAACTCCCAGGTCTTTTATGGAATTGAGGGTTTGGAGAGAGGAGTCACCTAGGTGTAACCTGAAATACGGGTGGGAGTTATTGAAATATAAGGCACCACATTTATCAGAATTGAATGGCAGTTGCCAATCAGTGCTCCAGTTATGTAATCTATCCAAATCATCTTGAATATGTGTGAATCCCTCGTTCAGTGTAGAATGGGGGAAGCTGTATACAATCTTTAAGTCGTCAGCAAAGAGGTATGGGGTACCAGGCTTGATTACGCTGCAGATATCGTTAATGTAGATTACGAAAAGCAATGGACCTAGTACACTACCCTCAATTACTCCACTTCGAATGGGTCTGGGTGACGAGTAATTATTTGCAAATTTCACAACTTAGGAACGATCTTCCAGGAAAGAAATGAGCCAGAATAACAAGGGGTCCTGGAACCCGTACGACTTTAGCTTAAGAATTAGTCTCTTGTGTGGGACTTTATCAAAGGCTTTTTTGAAGTCAAAGAAGAGGGTTGTGACAGGCAAACCATGATCTCGCTTAGGGGTAGCATCATCAAAGTAGTCAAGTAGACAGGTGGAGCATGATCTACTTTTCAAGAAGCCGTGTTGTGCTGGAGTAAACAATTTGTGAAGGTGGAGGTATGAAGCAATATCTTGCCCTATGACTATTTCCATAACCCTAGAAACTACTTACGTGATATTGATCGGTCGGTAGTTTTCGATTTAAGAAGTTGGTCCTAGTTTGTGCCTGGGGGCTATAAACGACAGCTTCCAGCACTCTGGGTAACTGCCATTATTTAAGGACAGATTGAAAAACTTTAGGAGGATAACGGGTATGTCCTCACCACCTCTTTTCAACAAGATAGATGGAATTCCATCAGGTCCTGCTTTATATGATGTCCGGAGGGATGCTATAGCGGAGGAAATCTTTTGTTGGGTGAATGTTATATTACCCAAAAAGTGATTTGGTAGTGTCGGAACATCAAGACTACCTACTGTTTCTTCGTTAGTAAAGTAGCTAGAAAAGTGGAAGCTGAATAACCCGCATATCTCCTGTGGGTCTTCGTATAGTTTTTCTCCATCTAGTAATAAGTTGGGGATACTTATTCTGTTGTTGTCAATTCGTGACTTGATTAGTTTTACCAATGCCTCTGTATTATCGGGCCGTGAAAGGAGGATGCGTTCTAGTTTGATGGACTCAGATAACTGATTAGATTTGTATGAATCATAAGTTTGCTTGAGTGTAATGAGTGATGAAAAGTCACTACATCTGAGGAATTGCCTAGCATGCTTACGCAGTCGGTTTCGAACCTTTACGGGGATGAAGTCAGGCTGTTTAGGCCTCGTTTTCACAAGTCTTGCTGGAGCGATGAAGTCATGTGCAAATCCTAGGTTCTCGTAGAGTAAGTTGTTTGTCTCTATAGCCGAGCTGCATGTAAAGTATGGTCCCCAGTCTAGGGTGCGTAGGTATGGTTTCAGGTCATCCCACTGAGCGTGTCTGTAGCCCCTGAGTAATACTTTGTTGGCACTTATTGTCGTACTCGTGCTAGTGCAAATATTGAATGTACCTAATACTACTCTGTGGTCGCTACCAGGAAACTCTTTACCTACTCGAAGGGTAGTGGGGGTGACACCATTAGCGAAAACTAAATCTAAAATCTTAGATAGCCTGGTAGGATGCTGTACGTGTTGTTGCCAGTCTTTTGTTTCTATTATGTTAAAAAATTCATGATACCGTTTTGGTGACGAAAGTGGTTGCCAGACTACTTCAGGCATATTAAAGTCCCCACATATAATTTTAGCCGTGTGAGGTAGTGAAGTGGCGTAAGCGAAAGTGCTAGCAAGCTTCATATCACCTTCAACAGCTGAACATGGGGGATGATAGATGCAACCTATAAGATAGGAAATGGAGTGAGACAGCCTTAGAATAGCCCAGACTGAGTCACTATCTCTGATGAGCTCTGGGTAGAAGCACTGTGTGGCCTTAATATCAGACCTGATATACATAGCGCATCCTCATCTGCCTTGGTTTCTGTCACCTCTGAATACGTAATAGTTATCAATAGAAATATCTTTATCGCATATCTGAGGAGTGCACCATGTTTCAGTAATCATAATAATAATAATGTATTTCATATAAATTTACAAATTTACATGAAAATGCATGCCACTTTTACAGGCACGATCAATTATGATATAATATCAAATCGTAGATTGTCCACAAGTTAATCGTATTTCAGCTGTTAAATATTCGATACATATAATACACTCGTTTTCTGAATTAGGCCGTATAGTTATTGAATTTTACAGTTGTCCTCCAGGTTGAGCGGGAAAATCGACTTCGTTCCGTTTTAATCCCGTGGTTGTAGGCATACGATAACCAACCAATATTGAGGTAAGTACACCTTTTACAAGGGATTGGAATCTGTTTTAGAAACATTAAAGTGCTAGGGTGAATCATTAAATTTTAATGAAATAGGTAAGTGCAAGTATCATTAATAAATGCATTAATAAAGGAAACACCCTAGGGTAACAACATTCATTTGCAATGTATAATGCTACAGATATATCACAAACTATCATGATATCCACTTTTGGTTTTAATACAATTATCCTCCTGCCAGTTGTTTTTATTTTATACCTTTTTGTGCATTTAGTGCACAACCGTACCCTTCAGAGAGTAGGAGTATAATAAGTAATGAAGAGCTATAAGATGTTAAGTTTAATGGAGTAAAATGAGGATCAAGTAAAGACGTTGTCAGAAAATACATGAGATAAGACATTGTGGAGTGGTATGAAAAGATCTGACGATAGACAGCAAGTTAATTTATAAGATGCCCCATAAATCTGAGCAGATCCCACATGGTCGCATCTCAACAATAGGCTGGGTGAATGGTATATATTTAAAGGTAGAAGCATGATCTGTCAAGGCGTTCATTGTTATCTTTTTCAAGATAAAGATTTAAGCCCTCATAAAAATCAGAAATATCTCGAGCCTTCAAATTTTTTAATGCTGTTCCTGCAGAATGGGGCGATTCACCTTAATGACCCCCACCATATCTACCACCATATCATTATAAGAGACGGGTTGCATATTAAGGATAATGTCGTGAAGTCAAACATTTTGTTAAGTAAGGAGCGAGCATTGATGAGACAGAATGAGAGAGAGTTAGGGGTGACGATGAAATCGCACATATCAACATATCGCACATATGCACATAAAACTCTATACCCCTTGATTTTCTCGATAAACGATCTGTTGCCTGGCGCTTATCTTGTGTTGGTGCAGTACTAGCTAGGATAAATGGTTCACACCTATGCCTTAGCACGTCTACAAATATCAATCTGGATATGTCTAATTCAATCGTACAGAAGACTCTGATGTCAGGCTTTCTCGCAAAGAACGTATGTACTTGGTAGCATTTTTCGCCTCCGTACTTTGTCGTTGTGATGCATGTCTTTGAAGATTATCGATGTCATATATTGATCCTGTGACTTCAGACGTCATTATCGATACTCTGATACTTGCTTAGGCATTTAGAGGAAGACCAGAGTCTTGGGTGAGAAGAAAATCTAACAGAAGAGACGGTGGGGCTGATACAGTGAAAATAACAGCGAAACTTCCTGAACTGCGTCGTTTGTGAATCTGGTTTCAATCAAACCATTATGCAGCCGAAGTTTTATTTCTACCTCTGAGTATTATTTCATCTACAAATTATTCACTTGACACCTGTCCGAGGAAGCTCATGGAATCCTGGCGTTGGGATAGCAGCCATGAGAACGAAAGTTTTTCCGTCCACATTGTCTAGTGTCTCCGTATGTGGCTACTGACTATCTGTGTCCGTCCATTAGTATTTTTTGTTTGAAGTAAGGCTTGGAAACAAGACTTCCATGGAGTCTGCTGATGTACGGCTGTCTAGAAACGAAGTGTGGGAAAATTATTCGTTTGGTGGCATGCAAATGCCATTTTCAGTCATTAACTAATGGTTTCAAGTGGTAATACCCATTGGGAAGTTACCTTCAAATTGGTTTCGTGTTTATAGAAATGCCACTAAATATTTAATTCTGAGTGGATATGATTGTATTTGACTACAGTACACATTGAGTCTGGTTTATCTGGGGCACACCTATAAGAACAGGTGGGATGAGCTTAGACTATCACTAATACAAGTTGAGGTGTCACGTATGGTGCCTGATATCACACCTGCTATAGACTTGTTAGTCACTAATAATAGTCAGACACACATGAGAAAATTCACCAGTCAGCATTATTCATTTGAGAGTATGAAATTCCCAGTGTTGGTAAACGTTGAATGAATGTCCAGTGACTTTGCCTTCTCGAAATAATTTCATTTTTTAATAATAATAATGATACAGAATGGAATTTTCAGCATTAATCACAATATTGCATCTAATTTACTCAAATTATAAATAAAATTAATCACACACAAAATTTTTACATTTACAGTAGGGGTAATGTCAAAAAATCATGCAGCATATAAAATGGAAATAATAAGCTAAGGTAATGATAATAATACAAGTAGAAATTGCCGTGGGCTTGTTTCACATAGTATTGTTGATGAGGTATAGAAATCCAGCATGTTTAAAAATATTGAATATGATGTTCTCTTTACATGATATGGTGAGTGAAAAACAAAGATAACAGCAGTCATAGAGATAATTTGGTGTTTGCAGTTATGAAAGTGGAAACAAAGAATCAACAGGACCATAAATATAATAGAAAGAATAAAAGCAAAACTTGAAGGAACCTCGCCTAGATTACTAGTTCACTAGTTTTGTAGCCGGTCCCAAGCCCGGATAAAGAGGGAGGGTTGAGCCGTGGTGCTAGCAAATCCACCCTCAAAACTTAACCAAATTGCTACTAAAACTTCAAAGCACAAATATATTAAAAATTCTAAAAATACAAACAATAACCTTATTTTTCGCTGGAATCGGGGAAGTGAAATGACGCAGGCTGGTGAAAGCCTTCGGGAAGCCAGTCAGCCGATGTGCCTTCTTTCGATGAGAGCAAAAATAAAGATGGGGACTTGGAATATTCGTACAATGTACGAAACTGGAAAGGCTGCCCAGGTAGCCGCAGAAATGAGGAGATAAAAAGTGGAAGTGTTGGGAATCTGCGAGAGCAGATGGAACGGATGCGGAAGGTGCCAACTGCCAACTGGAGAGACAATAATCTACTCCGGTCACCCAGAGGACAATCACGAACACACCGAGGGAGTAGCCATCATGATGTCACCAACAGCGGCTAAAGCTCTCATGCAGTGGGAACCAACCTCCTCCAGGATAATGACAGCCAGGTTCAACTCAAAAGTAAGGAAGGTTACAATCATTCAATGCTGTGCGCCTACAAACGTCTCAGAAAAAGAGAAGAAGGAGGATTTCCACAGTCAACTACAAACAGCAATGGACAACGTCCCAAAGAGCGATATCAAAATCCTGATGGGTGATATGAATGCGAAACTGGGAGGAGACAACACAGGAAGAGAACTCACCATGGGTCGCGAGGCCCTCGGTGAAATGAACGAAAATGGTGAACTCTTCTCAGACTTCTGCGCCTTCAATGATTGGATGATTGGTGGCAGTGTGTTCAAACTCAGGGATATACACAAGGCGACGTGGATTTCACCAGATGGACACACCAAAACCAGATAAACTACATTTGAATCTCAAGGAAGTGGAGACGGAGCCTACTGGACACAAGATCGAGGAGAGGAGCAGATGTGGGTTCAGACCACTACCTAGTACAAGGGACTTTCAAGGTGAAGCTGAAAGCCTCAAGGATACCTGGGGATAGGCCACAATGCAAGTTCAAAACGCAAAAACTGAAGGACACAATCACACAGGACATTTTCACTGCAACGGTCAGAGCGAAGCAGGAAACACTACGTTACGTCATAGAAGAATCAGGCGTGGAAGACCACTGGAACTCTCTGAAGGTGATTTTCAACGAAACGTGCTCAACGGTTTTAGGAAGAAAGAAGAAACAAGACAAGGAATGGCTCTCAACGGACACTTGGAAGCTAATAGAGGAGAGGAGAAAGGTGAAAGAAAAAATGATTCAATGCAAAGATGGACAAGAGAAAGAGACGCTGAGCTCAATTTACACAGCACTGGACAAAGAAGTGAAGAAGAGTGCCAGGAAGGAAAAAAGACAATTCTACGACAACCTGGCTACTGAAGCTGAGAAGGCAGCAGGCAGAAGGGACCTGAGGACATTATATCAGATAACCAAGCCTCTATCCGGGAAGAGATCAATACAAGTGAAACCTATAAAAGACAGCCAAGGGAACCCAATTACCAAGGAAGAAAGACAGATTAAACAATGGGCGGAACACTTCAAAGGACTCTTGAACCGACCACCACCTGCAACCCGTCCAGAAATACCAACAACAGCGCGCACACAACTGCAAGGTGACACCAATCCTCCAACGAAAGCCGAAGTCTTGAATGCAACCAAGCTTCTGAAAGCTGGAAAAGCAGCTGGGCCAGATGGAATACCCCCGGAAGCGCTGAAAGCAGACCCAGAGACGATAGCAGATATGCTGACTCCATTATTGCAAAAGATCTGGAAAGAGGGAAGGCTGCCTACTGACTGGAGGAAAGGTTACCTCGTGAAACTACCGAAGAGGAGGGAACTAGGACTCTGCAAGAACTAGCGAGGAATCATGCTCCTGTCGACGCCAAGTAAAATCCTGAGTCGCATCATCCTGGAGAGAATCAAGGACTCACTAGATGCAGAACTCCGACCAGAACAAGCTGGATTCAGGAAAGGCAAATCATATTCTGACCAAATTGCAACTCTACGCATTATCATCGAACAAAGCATGGAATGGCAATCAAACCTCTACCTCAACTTTATAGACTTTGAGAAGGCCTTTGACAGCGTTGACCGCGAAGTGATTTGGAAACTACTCGAGTACTACGGCGTACCCCAAATATTCATCAACCTTATTCAAAAGCTGTACGACAACGGCACATGTCAAGTGATCCACAACGGAAAACTCAGCCAGGCGTTTCGAGTAAACACAGGAGTCAGACAAGGGTGATTATTATCACCAACGATATTCCTAATTGTGGTGGACAGGATTATGCGTCAGACAGTGGGAAACGAGAGGATAGGGATATCCTGGACCGACGTGAACGACCTAGAAGACCTGGATTTCGCGTGTGGATGATTTATGTTTGATGTCACACAAAATCGAAGACTAACAAGCGAAAACCGACAAACTGGTCGAAGAAGCAGTAAAGGCAGGACTGCAGGTGAACATAGACAAGACGGAGGTTATGAAAATAACCAAAAATAACCAACAACAGCAACATCCAGCGCCAATCACCATCAAAGGGAAGGATTTGAAAGAGGTTACTTCGTTCACTTATCCAGGGAGCATTGTCTCAACTACAGGAGGAACGGACGAGGATATCAAATCGAGAATCGGGAAGGCGAGAAACACATTCATCGACCTGAAGCCAATCTGGCAATCTTCGTCACTCAGAATCAACAACAAAATACGGATTTTCAATACAAACGTCAAGTCAGTTTTGCTGTACGGATCAGAAAGTTGGCGGGTCACCAAGAATATTTTCAACAGGCTGCAGACCTTTATCAACAACTGCCTTCGCTCTATACTGAAGATCAGATGGCCGGAAAGAACAAGAACCAACAAGAAACTATGGGAACCAACAAAACAAGAACGAATCGCTCAACAAATATGCAGGAGAAAGTGGAGATGGATTGGACACTCGCTGAGGAGGCCACTGGGTGACATCGCGCGTCAGTCAGGCCAGTGCTCGAGTGGAACCCGAAAGGGGAGCGGCGAGTGGGACGTCCAAGGGTGACATAGAGGAGATCGTGTGATGAGGAACTGAAACAGTATGGATTAACATGGATGCAAGTGAAAAGTACAGCACAAGACAGAAGCAAGTGGAGGCGTGCAGTTGAAGCCCTATGTTCCATTAGGAACCCAAGGGAACAATAATAATATAATAATAAAAATTGAAGGTATATAAGGATGGATGGATAGATGAAATCGTTTATATACTACATGAAAAAAAGGTTAGTCAATTCTTGCCTGACGCTATTTTCATCACACAAAATACGTGCCAAGTATGGTATCATAGAATTTTTATACTCAGACGTGCGAGCATACAGTTTTCTGAAGTAACTTCTTGTTCTACCTGAGGAGATGCAAGGTGAAAGCTGAGGGTGAAGTGGATGCTCCAAGTCAGACAAAATCCCTTTAGCAAATTTACTGCACGAAGTCAAATGCCTATCGACAACGACGTTAACTATGTAGTCCACTGGGACACCACTCATCCTACTGACAGTCTTCAGCATTCTGCGAATTGTGACATAGCCCTTTTTAAGCAAAACAGGAAAGAATGAGGGTGAACAATAAAGAAGAATAGGTAGGAGGCAAGAGTTTATGAACTGTAAGAGGAGGGGTTGAGTTATACTTACCCAGTATAAATTTCTCATAACAGTCTTACTATCTCCCGTTTTATGCATACCACTTTGTACTAGACACACATGACACCTTTTATAACCTTGAACTGACTTGCCAATTTCCCTACTCTACGAGTCTGTTATGACTAATCACCACCATTGTCTCGAATTTTACAATATTTTGCAATCGATTTCAGCCTCTCACATTTGTCACACAAAATAAGACTATTTATTTTGACACGCCATAACTAATCTGTTATTCTCTGTACGAAATATATCCGCCGCACAACAGGCCATTGTTGTAACAACAACAAAAATCATATTTTATAATTGTAAGAACCTAAAGTGAAATTATTGAAAAGAATACTCTTCGTTTAGATTGACCTATTTAGAAGTTGAAGGCGGCATTTCGAAGTGGTTGTTTCGTTTCCGAGGTGGAAGGTTATGATTTGGGTTACAAATTTCAAGAGCCTTTTGATAGTGGCAATAATTCCACATCTTTTCAACTGTGTGTCCGCCTGTCAAACGAATCAAGCTGCTCATATCAGTTTGATAAAAAAGATCGGGGGTAATAAATGTTTAGTAAACATTTATGTGCATTTGAATTCGGTGTCCATTTAGGACTTCGTTTCCCTAATTCTAGGTTTATTCAATATCTCATGTATAATGTGGATCGTGGTTGTTTTGTTTTGGAAAACCCATACAAAAATATTCAACAGTCAATTGGCTCTGGTGGCATCATTCTTGCCCCTAGTGTGGTGAGTTCAGTAGATTTTACTCAGTCAAATCCGTTTTACGATAAATCAACCCGTACATTGTAATGTTTGAGTGTTATACACAGTTTTTCCTGGAAAAGTGAAGGGTTAACACTCAGAATTCGCATTCATGCAGTTTACAAATCCCTAGGGAGTGTCTAAGGCATACATCATTCTTCTCAATTGACTGTAGAATGAAGGTCCATTTGCGGTCGTAGCAAATGAACTTTAAGTGTTGGTACTTTAGAGGCTGAGGGTGTTGTTGTTCACAGACAGTACGATTCATACTAACGCTAGATCTAATACCCACAACTTCTATAGTATTCGTTCCTAGTAGACCAAAGGCAAAGCATAACGCTTCCGTCCAAATTACGAAGTATATTTCTAGACCAAATCGTAATGCAAGGCTGATTGATTAACTAGTTAGGGGTCGTGTACGAACGGACGAATGTAACACGATGGTGTGCCGAATGGCATGGATGTCTGACCGTGAGTCTTCAGCTAAACAAATCGACTTAAGCATTGAAGGTAATCATCTGATGTTTAATGATGAATGCTATGGCTATTAATTTTGTGGAATTACCTATCGCTAAAGTACGATGTGGCTGACTAGAGGATTCTACTAGTTCAAAATTGGATGCGAGGAATGACCTTCCTGATATAGACTAAACAGGCGTGGTATTTGAAATTCAAGATGACATCTTTGTAAACGGTTGATTTTGGAGGGGAGAAACAGATACCATAAAGTAGCAACCACGCCCCCACTTTAAACACAGAACGATCAAATGAGGTCAATCGGCAAACATCAAAAACGTATTGTAGATGTGTAATTTAATTTCTGTACTCTTGGAATTTGGAAGTAATGGAATTCATTGTAGGCTGACACATCTACCTCCCTATCAGTTGCTGAGATGATTGAATAAATATGTAACTTTCAACTAACTGCACATATCTGTTGACAGAAAGATCTGTCTCTGTGGGACGGTATTGACACTACAATCATCCTATGAATCCTGTCTTAATATCATTTCTTCTGTAACTTGTTTTCAGTCACTTCTTTTGCCTGATATGTTTGTCTGTTTTATTTTCCCTAAATTTTGTTTCATGTGACCATATCCCTTTGTTCACTTCTCATCCCCTAATATCTACTTTGCTTTTGTTGGCCTGTTAGTGTGACGGCTACAGATATTAGGAGTGACGTCACCAAGGCACACATTATTTACTTCTCCCACAAAGAAGACTGATATCGCATGATTCACTAAATTTCGCAGTTCTACATTAGGCAGTGGAGCAGATGTATCTCGCAAACCAGCAGACATATGTAACTTTTTCACACTATCTGCAATCTTGTGCTTATTTATCAACAACTCCATAGTATTTGTCGCCTACTAGTTACTTTCAGTTCATGTTTTCATTACTCTAACATATCAGGTTTCGTTACGTATTAGTATCTTTATTTCTTTAGACATTGGTTGTGGTAAACTCTTTCATTCCTCCCTTTTTGAATTTTCTCTTACCTTTTAGCCATGCGTTCATTTTGATTTTCAATGTATTTGAATGATCGTATAAGATTTAATTGTCTCTTTTAGTTAATTATCATATTTGCCAATGAAAACTGCATCACAGTTTAGATATTATTTTAGTTCAGTATAGTGAGAAGTGTTTGAAGGATTCCAGATGAGTTTCCTAAATGTTAGGGTAAGGGATTAGAAAAATACCAGTGACCTCAAAGTAAATTCATAGACTGAAAGTATAGTCTTGATACTGTCATTTAAGTATTAGTATGATAGCCTATGTTTGACGACAGATTTTCAAATCTGTGTATACGTCAACAGATACAATCGACAAGGTGTATACCACTTGAATAGAAATGTAGGTAATATTCACACTCAGTTTTGCAAACATTTCTAAATGTTGTTTGTTTTTTATGTAGTACTCTGAAGCATCTGGTTAATCTACTGACCATGTTTAAATCATAGGGGCATAAACTTAAAAAATAACCCTGGTGTTTACGGCAGATATCAAATTTGTCATCTTTTTCAAGTTTGACGTACATTTGTTTTTATGACTGGACTTTGCATCCGGAGTGACTTAGAGGGACATACTAAGGACTCTTGGATACCGTTGAATTTGCTCATATTGTAATTCCATTATGGATAAAATTTTATTTTGATAAAGTCTCACAGTGTTATACAGTAATGTTTACTGATGACGTTTCAAGCACAATTTATTGCTCGTAATCATATCAAGGTACTCACACGACTTCCTAACTTCATTTATATAGTTCCATTATTTTTCACTTGACTTTCGCTTGATTTGATTGGTAGTGGTATTTTCCATATTTCGGGTATGAGTGATGAATCATTCCTATTACATGTGTTGGGTTTAGACTCAATGAACAAGCATTCAGTAATCAATCTCTCTCTCTCCACCTACCTAGATTACTTTTTAGAATTTTAACCCTCTCCCACCCTATTGTGTTGTTGTGTGTTAATGCATGCATTGCAATTGCTGAGCTTTTTTCTAAATTACTTATCTTCTCTGGGTCAACCATTCTTACCTTAGCTAAATTCTCATGTTCCGATAATCTGACTACCCCTGACCTACTAGTTTGATCTATGTAGTTGACCTCACAGTCATTGCAGGATATTTTGTAAATTATATTATTTTGTCGAATTGGGTCAGCTGGGTCCTTTAACCTACAAAACTTATCCCTGAGTGTGTTTGTAGGTTTGAATGCCACCCTAATTCGTGCTTTATTGAGAATCCTACGTAGGGTCTCAGATGTCCCCTCTTTATATGGTATAACTGTAGATGACTTATATTCTCTCTTATTTATGTTATTATTACTAGTTTCACAATTATTATTATTTTTTATCTTGGCCTTTTTCGATCTTCTTAATGAATTTTATAGAATAGTTATTTAACACCAGCGCCTCTTCTATCTGTTTTATTTCATCATTTAGGTCTTTTCTTGTACTACTTAGTGCTACTGCTCGGTTTGTTAAACACTTAACTAAGCCTTCCTTAACAGTTAACGGATGAGATGAATTAAATCAATTGCTCATATTGTACTTACTTGCTTAATCTGCCTTTCAGATTTTGCGGAAAACGTTGCGCAAATGATCAGACTAAGACTTTTCAATAGCCTTTACATTCAGATATTTTCCACTGTTGTAGATTTGCTGTAATGCTTTCCTACACACTTTCACTAGCTGATGTATATTTATATAAATACTGGCATGCTGACAGATGTTTACCACATAGTTCTTATGTTTAATTAGATGAGTAGTTCTCATCATTATAGTTCACTGAAGAAATACCCTGGCTGACTACTGTCTTCGGCATTTAGAATATACTATGAAACAGGGAGAGAAATTTCATTAGCGTCAATATTAAGTTAACTGGTCATTGTCAGATTTTGTGTTCTTCAAACTCCAACTAAATGACTCGTGTTGAAACTGCTCACTTCGTTCTTTCTACTGTCAAACCTGCCTAAAGTATGGAAACACATACACTTTTATTTTATTCACTCATCTACTTGGATTAGTACCCATTTCCTTCAGTTAAACTGAACTTTCCTTATAACAGAAGAATATAATAATCTAAACAGGATCCCATTTCTTTGTAAATGATATTGGTTTTGTGAACTTGGAATGATAAACTGTCTAATTTAGTGAATACATGCATAACAATTCGATAACCTTCGTCCTTCTCTGTGCTACTTGATGATTATTTAATTTAACCTATAACCTGATATATGTGACCATGTAACAGAGTATTTAATTTTATAAATAAGCAGACATAAAGGGTGGTCTTTTTAAATACCCTTTTTTGTAATTATAGTGCAGATATGCTCCCTTCAGTAGGTTGATGCTTATGCTAAATATTTTTATGATTTCGTTTTCCGTCAATCAGCATGCACGTATTCTGAGTGCGTTAGCTACAAACACAAAGCGTAATCCACGTGCTTTAGTTATTGGGTCAGGCAGTGGATACCTCACAGCAGCTCTGTCGATTTTGGTAAGTCTGTTTTGCTAAAATTTAATGTTTATTATTTTTGTGCTGGATGTATTTGCCGTTCACGGAAAGCCTTGGATTAAAGTTTTATGGATATTACCACTAGTCACCAGAGTAATATGTATAGACCTTGAGAAACGTTGAGGCTGAGACATGCTAATATTACTACAATATCTACATCGAAGTGTTCTTGTGAACTTATTTTGAACATTTATCATCAAACACAATGTATTATGATACCACTTTACTTAGTATTATAAAATTCATTCTAAAACAATCAACAGTTATGCATTAATGCTACAACAACAGTCGACTGTTGTTTTGTAATCAGATTGTGTTCGTTTGTTATTGTTATCAGCACCTACTTCCCGTTTCATCAGTGTGTTGTATTGTTACCATAGAATGTTGGATGACGTTCTTTAAGAAGATATATGCACCTATCGTAGTTTCCGTCCTAACGCCAACCATATCGATTGGTATTTGACTCTAATTCGCTTGCCTCTTTCATGTACTAACAGAATTCAGTGATTAATTTTCTTAACAGGTATTTAGACTTCTTATGGACTATATAGATGACAGAAATTTATAGGCCAAAAACTTGGTGAGAAGTGTAAGTCTTTGATGATTGGTTTTCAATATATCCTTGAGAGCATTTGTATGAAAAAGTAGATCGATAATGACAGCGTTTGAAAGACATCGGTGTCGGATCTGTATTTGCGTTCAGAACTGAAATCTACTCTGTACAGTTTAGCTGCAAGGGAAGTTTGTTGACAACTTTTCATGTATAGTTCTTTGTTCATAGCTGTCATTTCTGAATAGGAGAATAAACATTGAGATAAGATTGGTAAGTGATGAATGAAAACTCTGCTTCTGAATATCAGAAGCCACAGATAATCATATAAACCATGAAGGACAAGCAGGTATCAAATCTATTCTGTGTGTGTACAGTTTTAAATTATCTGCTTTTATTAACAAGCATTATTTTCTGTCCCCACCTCTCTGCTACCTGTCTTACAGACTCGTGGGTGTTCTCCTAATTTGGGGAATCAAGGGAAACTAAGTATAACTGAACAGTTGTTTCGACATAGTTTGAAAATCCTCAGTAGTGTCTACACACATGACAGCACTGGAGATTAAACCTTGTGTCTTCAGGTTACGAAGGATGTCCGTTTATCTCTCAGCAACTGCGTGGGAACTTAATGGCCCATGAGTTATGTTTTGCTGTCCAATACTCTAGGTTCTACTGCCCTTGGCTTCCTAATAGAGCTTCATGACATCCACGTTGTGGGCAACAACAAGCAGGAGACTGACAGTCAACTTTTGGATGCAGAGGGATGACATTGGTTAGTGGTGGCTGTTTATTGGGGATCTAATTCACAGGTAATTGGTTCTTGACGTAATCACTGAACGATGGAGAGACTTGCTTCGTATCTCGGTTTCGACCCCTCGTGGGTACACTGCTGAGTGGTCATGAACTAGAACAGAACACCTCTTGAGTACTCTTTGGCTTCCAATGAATCTCCAATTGATATTAGTCCGTGATAACATGTACACTAACACTATCTATCGTCCGTGTCACTGCACTCAGTCTATCCAGTGAGATGCGATGTGCTAATGGCTTAATGGTTTAATCGTTTATTCCCCTTGATGAATTTGAATAAAGCAAGAACAACAGTGGTTTGTGCAGAATAACGAAGACAGGCTTTTTTTCAACTGTGATTTGTTTGGTATTTGAGCCTTCAAAGGCTCATTCATTCATTCAACTAGATTTTTAAGGTGAAGACATTGCAGAAATGGTCAACAGAAGACAGAACGTCACTAGCCAGAGCCTATCCTACAGCTAAGTTGGTTCCCGTCCATCGAACAACATGCTCTTTGGTGCAGTCAAAAGTCGATAAATACCCTTCTCATGTTAACTCCAACTGTGTATACAAATTTACGTGTATCTGCGGGAGCAGTTATATTGGGAGAACAGAAAGAAGGGCACACCTCCGATTTTCTGAACATGTGCCAAAAAGCCTATGTCTCAAGGGAACAAACTCTTATAGCAGCGCTATTACTAGACATCTTCTCGACACGGGTCATGAGGTAGAAATCCTTTAAAATTATCAATAGACAAAGGAGTTCCATTCTCCTCAAGTTTGCCGAAGCAATCTCTATCAAACGCTTGAAACCAGATTTATGTGTTCAGAAAGAAGCAGTTATTAATCTTTCCTTGCCCTGGTAACTGAATGTCTTTGTTCTCTCATCTGATTCCGTAATCTTTGTCTTTAACCTCACCCCCTTTTATAATCTGTAATTTTGCTTGTCTCTTGTTTCTATGATTTGAGCTGAACTCAGCACATTGTTACCTAATTTATTAGTCACTCTGTATCTAAAGCATATTTTGCCTTTATTACGTAACTCTCCTACCATTGTATGCATATATCTATTTTGTTTAAACTTGAACTGCCTGTGTAAAAACTATATAAGCGCAATTTTCTGAGCACTGTTCACTAAGTGTGGAACTTTCTGTCAACTGACAACATGTAAAATTTGCAAGTATGTTAAAACTTTTCTGTACGCAAAACTCATAATGTATTTAGGCTGTAAGCAGCTGATGAGAAGTCTACGAAATAAATGATGGTACCATATTATTCTGCACAAACCACTGTTGTTCTTGCTTTATTCAAATAAGTGAACGGTTTTTATTCCTTACAAGTAATTCCTTGTCATTAGTATTATGCTAGAACAATATGCAGTACACTATACTTGTCGTTTGTTTTTACATTTCTCCTAAAGACTGGTTACACTGGTGTCACTTTTTCAACTCAACCTAGCAAGCCATTAACTGATCTGGCTAAGAACAATGTTAAAAATTGGCTGAAACATAATAATTTAGGTGTTAAATTCGGTTTAGAATTGGGAAAACAAATAATATTTACATCCGATGGTGATAAAACTGCTTGGTCAACAAATGGACCGTATGATTTTATTTTTGTTCGTACAAAGGATGGTTCTGTTGTGCCTGAAGTAAGTCTGTGCTTACTTTCTTATTTTTTTTTACTTTGTGGGCATTTACAATCTACTGGTGAATAGGTCTGATTCTCAACGAAAGCTAATTTTATAATAAGAATTTTTTTCCGTCACGTTCCCCAGTGGAACATAGGGCTTCAAGCTAGTGGCTTGAAGTTTCTGTAGCAGTGTTTATTTTACAGGATGGGGTTGCTAGCCTCATGTCCAACCTTTCCTCTTCACCAGCAATATTTTTGGCTTAGCGAGGAAAAGGAGTGCGTTGGCCGGAAATCGAACCCCGGACCATGTGCATGGTTGGCAAGCGTCCCAAGAATTAGAAAGTTATCTGACTTGTAGGGGACTTTGTAGCGAGCTCGGTAATAGAACAAATATTTGAATAAAAATCCAAGTTAATTAACCGATAGTGTAACTGTATATTATAAAAATACAGTAATGAGTTATATAAATTAATTGGTTACTTGGTTATACAGTTAAAGTCCGCTGCTACAAATTATTAATATGATGATCCACAATAGTGTTCACTGCTGGAGTCGTATCTACTGGTTGAAGCTGTGCATCGGTTGTAGGGTAGTGTTCGGATGAGGATAAGAGTTTCCGGCGAAATCCAAAGTATACAACACAGTTAATAGTGAAACGAGTAGACAGTATAGACTAGTGAGAAGACGAAGTGGTGAGCAGCACACTGTATTTTAGATTGTGCTCCGCAGTTATGTATATTTCAAAATGAATCGTTTTCAACAAACGTTGTGTACAATGTTTCTAATTTTAACATCTAACAAAAAAATGTACAATAGTATTATTACAGACTCCACAGACTTACTGAGCGCACATGTTATACGTCTGCAATGCATATTTCCCCTTATTACTTCTCATACATTATTTTAATAATGTGGGCAGATATTTTTGGACTGGCTGTGATGAGACCGAGTAGGCATTTTCAAGCAGGCGGTTATTATGGGATTCATCAATCAGTTTATTTTTTCAGGCTGACTTTATCAAAATAGAAAAAAACACAACGTATATGTGCTTTTAGTTGGATGGAAATTAGTTATACCATACCAGCACTTTATATATATATATATATATCAAGCAAGAATTCTGTGGGTATTCTGAAAGCCATGTTAATCATTTCAAAGTTGCGAATGTGAAACACCATTCCTGGTATTAGGTGGTTGGAGGCAATCGGCAGCAAGCTTGACCTAGTTCTTGCTATGACTCATCACAAGGCGTATGTATAACCTTGAAGGAACTGATGTCCCTTCTGAGATTCGAACCCGCGTCACCCAGTGCTGCAGTCAGAGATGTTACCACTGAGCTATTCAGGCTCGCGACTGACCTCCTGTAGGACTGTATTGAATATTTTTGATTGCACAGTAGTCAGTAATTAATGTAATGTGTCTAGTCCTATCTTCGGTGCCATGGTGACCACATTGCAAGCATGACTGATAGAATTCAGTCTGCAGCGAAGATAGGACTAGACACATTACATTAGTTACTGACTAGTGTGCAATCAAAAATACACGATTCCTATAGATGGATAACACTTGGCTTCTCAGTATAATATTCCGATAGTTGTGTTTTTATTTTATAGGATATCAAAATCATTCCACATACGCCTATAGACAATTAAGTATGGTTAATTTAAATAATTAATGGTTCGGACGGATAAAACTTACCTATTTCAAGTCTGGACGTCTTATAACTCCAGCCCTCTTGATTGTAAAATGGAGTATTGGTGTTTTAGTAGTCTCGATTATTTAGTTTTCTATATGATATCAAAATTAGAGATGACTTTATTGACTAGGAGAAACATCCTCCTAGCAAATCTATCAGGCAAACAAATGTGCCTGATTAATTAATTAATACTATCAGTGATACTGCTTCCAGTAGTTGTGATTAGAGAGTAGCATTTTCTTCTGCGATAAATTTAAAAATTTATTCGTATATGTAAATTTAAATCAATCACGGGCCATATATATATTATTCCGTTTTGTCTCCTCTGGCTAACTGTCTATTCGCCATTATGGATGTAGTTTGTGTTCACTGAAGAAGAGGAAGTGGTGTAGGTAAATTTTGCTGCTAAATGATTAAAATTAGAGCTATTTAACCCTATATGTGTGTTTACCAAGAACTATTGATTGTATATCTAATTGAGTTGTCGAGTGAGTAATAAGAAGCTGAAAGCTTTCACTTATACCATATTTCTTGCCGGGCAGTAAAGTAGAGTAAGTCCTTTTTTTAAAGAAAATATTTAGTGTACATCGTGTGCGTCGGTGGCACAGCAGTTAGGACTCTCGCTGACCATGCACATGGGCCGGGGTTCGACCGGCTGCCTACGCACACCTGATATCAATAGTCGGCCTGCAAAATTTGGGCTGCCGATATCACATGCTGAAAATTCCATATTATTATTATTCCCTTGGGATCCCAGTGGAACAAAGGGCTTCAACTGCACGCCTCCACTTGCTTCTGTCTTCTGCTGTACTTTTCACTTGCATCCATGTTAGTCCATACTGTTTCAGCTCCTCTTCACACGATCTCCTCCATGTCACCCTTGCAATGACGTCCCACTCGCCGCTCTTCTTTCGGGTTCCACTCGAGCTATGGCCTGACGCACGATGTCACCCAGCGGCCTCCTCAGCGAGTGTCCAATCCATCTCCACTTTCTCCTGCATATTTGTTGAGCGATTGGTTCTTGTTTTGTTTCTTCCCATAGTGTCTTTCTTGTTGGTTCGTGTTCTTTTCGGCCATCTGATCTTGAGTTTAGAGCCAGCGGAGACAGTTGTTGATAAAGGTCTGCAACAGGCTGTTGGAAATATTCTTTGTGACCCTCCAACTTTCTCATCCGTATAGAAGAACTGACTGACTTGACGTTTGTATTGAAAATCCGAATCATTTTGTTGTTGATGCTGAGTTGAGTGACAGCAGAAGATTTCCAGATTGATTTCAGGTTGATGAATGTGTTTCTCGCCTTCCCGATTCTCGATTCTCAATTTGACATCTTCGTCCTTTCCTCCTGTAGTTGAGACAATGCTCCCTAGATAAGTGAATGAAGTGACCTCTTTCAAATCCCTCCCATTGATGGTGATTGGCGTCGGATGTTGTTGTTGTTGTTGGTTGATTGGTTATTTTCATAACCTCCGTCTTGTCTATGTTCACCTGCAGTCCTGTCTTCACCGGCTGCTTCTTCAACCAGTTTGTCGGTTTTCGCTTGTAAGTCTTCGATTTTGTGTGACATCAAACATAAATCATCCACACGCAAAATCCAGGTCTTCTAGGTTCCTCACGTCGGTCCAGGTGCAGGATATCCCTGTCTTCTCGTTTCCCACTGTCTGACGCATAATCCAGTCCACCACAATTAGGAATATCATTGGTGATAATAAGCACCCTTGTCTGACTCCTGTGTTTACTCCAAACGCCTCGCTGAGTTTTACTATCACATCCCTTCCTCACTATTTTGATGATAATCTCCTAATATGAGCTTGTCTTTATAGAATGCAATGAGGTGTCACAAATTCAGCTGACACACATTTGAGTAAAATTCTATGTTGAATTTATCAATCTGTCATTTTTAGTTTCTAGCTTTCACTCAGCATTACCGTATGATTAAATCATGTCAATATATTTTGTTCTGCGGTCTATTTCCCTTTGAAAAAATGATTTAGTTGAAAAAACTGCTGAAACGCGATGGTCGTCTAGTTTGTTTGCAGGGACCTGATTGGGGAAAACAGAAATTGTATCTCATACTTTATTCGCATTATGGTATCTATCAGGAGTCATTTTTGATGAATGTCGAATATAATGCACCTCCTGACAAACAGCCACCAGCTGCACCTACGCCAGCGCCTCCAGCGAAGCCTAAAGAAGAAACTAAAGATGAATCTAAAGAAGAAACTAAAGATGAATCTAAAGAAACCAGTGATGTGCCTAAAAGAGATACTATTTATGTGCCTAAAGTAGAAAGTACTGATGTAGCTGAAGAATACATGATTGATGCATATGCAGAAGAACCGTTTTTTGAACCTGGGTAAGATTTTTGTGTATACGCAATTGTGTTTTTTAGAGCATTTTTATATACATACGTCAAATGCTATTCCTAATGGCTCGTTATGTTTTTTTAGAATTGTTTCCATGGAAATTGTCGAATATCATGAGTTATGCATGTATGTACTTCCGTGTATTATTGAAATTTAGATATTTTCATCTATTTTTTTTAAAAACTTCATGCAGTTCTTCCCATTAATAAACTTGAACAAAGC
>OX235275.1:8630601-8878832 GCA_944472155.2 Trichobilharzia szidati
ATAGTCAGTTTCAAGGTCATGATGGGTTCCTGCGTCTGCTGGTTATATGTTTTCATGAATTCGTTTTCCATTGAATTTTAAAGGTTTTCTTGAACGTTTTGCTTGTTTTGGAGTATGTAGGTCAGTTTTTTGTCACTGGATGCTACTAAGACGTTTATTTTTAGCTTGCAGTTCCCAGTTTTTATGTTGGCAGTTAAGGATTATGGTAAATCTGCAATCATTGAGCCAATTCATGTATACTTTGCTAATATAGTAACTTTTCTCAGTAATTAAACGCCTTAACTGTTCTGCCATTGTTGGATCGAACAGTGGCAGAACAGTTACGGATTAATTGCTTAAACTGGAACTATGCGCTGGTTTATCAGCATAACTGGCACCAATTCAGCACCTTGCTCTTCTTCTACGCACTTTCAGAAGTAGCTTATCAGCCTTATTGCAGCCCTTCTAGTCCAGGTTCTGCTCCTCCCAAGCTTACAATAATGCTGAATTAAATCTCACTAATTCCAACGTTCTACAGTCAGTAAATTCTGGATCTTTTCTTAAATAGACTCTTTAATTTCACAGTCTAGAACTCAGTTTTGGTTTTCAGCATGACTGACACTAATTCAACACCATGTTCTTTTTGTAGACATTTTCAGGAGTAGATGAGAACCTACTGGTTTTGCTTATCAGCTTTATTTAAGCCCTTTTAGCTCATTTTCAGTACGGACTAGCTTAACTTCAGAAGAAAAAGACTTAATTTAGCACATAGTGGCAATTTTTTTGAGCTTAAATTTGGAAATTATATTTGGAAACTGTAGTACAATGTCACTGCAAATCTATCAAGTTAGGTCCACTGGTAGCACCCTGTAAATAAGCAAAATAAAATATCAGTTGATGAAACATTGTGCTCATCACATTCTCAGCATTTGCATTTAGAAAAGTTTGCTTACATAACTGCCACTGTTATATCCCCTGCTATCTTTTCCATTTGCCTAGAAATAAAAACAATGTTGTGATTCCTAGATGTTGTCTTAACGGTAACCTATAAAACGAAGCGGGCGTTTAACAGTATTACCTGAATTCCTTTCTTCAGGTTGAGCCTTTGGACACGATCTTTCAAATTATGAAAGTACGATTTCGTGGCCTAATCCATTATGTCACCAACCTCTCTCGATGTCATCAGTTGGTCGCTACAGAAATAAGTACTTCATTAATGAACCTTACATCTCGTGACTGAATTTCGTACATCTGAATATCCCTAAATTCCTTGATTTAAATGGTGTATTAAAATCATCACTAAAATCACAGTAGGGTCGAAAGCGTATCCTATCTTCACTTTCCATTTCAACTATATTCCCCCGGTTTACTTGAGGCTAAGATTACATTGTCCGGAGAATAAGAAGTAAATATGACGTTCAGATAAGTTAACTTTCCTTTGCTAAACTTAACGCCTTTAGTACTAGCTTCTATAGGTACATGCTTGACACCTGTACTTTTCATTAAGTGCACGTGCTCAACATAACGCTGAGCTGCCTGCTTAGCCACAACATATCCACATTGCACGAACTGTCTGATCATGCGCATATAGAATTCAAAGGGAAATGCACTGAATCCCTCTAATAGCCCATGCAGCTCGACGTCATCCACTGTACGTTTCAGAAAATGAATATTGTAAACAATATGTTCATCTCCGAAACAGTTCTCATATTGCAGTAAGGAATTACTCCAATCTGTCCGAACAGCATCCAAAAACAGTCGGCTGTATTTGGTACTCGAAAGTAAGTATACTGACAGGGAAAATTTCCTATAATTATAGCACTGGGGGGAGGCAGAATGTTCCTGAGTAGGCGAGACCCAAATATAGTAGCTTTCTAGAAGGACCAGGGTTATTTCAGTACATACTGGGTTCACTTCAAGTAGATAAAATATTCATTTACCGTAAAAAGGCATTATTGACGCGTTGGTTAGACTTTGCTGAGAATTGTTGCATGGTTGGTATTTTAAGCGTCCCAAGCTTACTAAACTATACCTCCAAAAGTGCATTCGAAGCTCACAAACTTATATTCGATAGGGCCAGATGGGTCTTTTTTACCTGAATCAAGCCGTTAGCATGTGTTGGATTCCCTTCAAAGAAATAATGAACAATTTAGTTGTTACCTTCATAAATGTATCAAAAGCTTGCTTAAGTTGCACCCACGTATAAAATACACAACTAAGCATTATTCTTTGGAATATAGCCATTACATCAGACAATATAGATGACACATTTCGTGTAGTAGAGGCTGCAGGAGTATCTTGTAACGTCATGTAATGGTTTTAACAATGACCAACGAACACAACATTATAATTTCAAGTAGATGAATAATAGTATATATTTCAGTGCTCATAAACCACTGTCGTGACCTAGTACATTTAATTGATTTATGCTGACCTAATATGCACAAATCCCACAGGTCACCAAACTAACAACTTAAAAAAGTGGATCAGTTAATACGTACATTTATCTATACGTTCTAATTAAAGACACATTATATATTTAGAAATTGTAGTTGAATTATATTCGCCTAGTAAGCAAAAATGCATACATCCTATTTTGGGCTTAAAATAAATGCATCAAAATTATTGTTAATTTATATTCACTTGCTAGACATTCCCATATATCTCAATGTACTTTAAATACTACAAATGCATCCAAATAGCGTGTGACTATCACACTACACTCACACCAAAAAAATTAACACGCCGTTATATTATGGTAAGTTAAGCCTGACTGTAAACTGACTGTAAATTTCCGTGTCAAAATAAAGAGACTGCATTTTAACTTATATTTTAGACCAATAAGAAGCCAGCTAGCCAACAGCCAATCAAAATCTGCCTATATCGCTTTTCCTAGCATATTCCATGTACATTTTGCATCTAATAACTCATATTTTGTTGGTGTTTACATTTAAAATTATGCATTCTAATCGTATCATTCACTCTCGGGATTATATAAAATGCTTAAAACCTAAAAGCTTTCAGATTTGCAATAAACTCAAGAAAAAGCACCATGGTGGTTGGCAACGTGCTTTAAAATCTACACCCATACATCACACCACTGTTCCGGTTATCGTTAGTACCAACTGCCGGTCACTGCCTAACAAAATTCTGGATTTTCAGTCCCTGTTGTTATCCGAAACTTATCACAATACTGGTATTGTCACTCTACAAGAAACCTGGCTCCATGACTCGTATGATGACAATATAGTATCTTTAAATGATTTTAATGTATTCCGACAAGACCGTGTTTGTTCCAAGAAAAAATGCGGCGGAGGTGTAGCTACATTTATTCACTCAAAATGGCCTATTTCTAACAAAGTTTGTTTCAAATTCTCGAATGACTACATTGATTGCATCACTGTCAGATGTCGCCGGAGACACTTGTCAAAATACAAATTCATTTATATTTCTAATGTTTATGTCTCTCCTGGCTGTACCATATCGGATTTATCTATGTTCGCAGATGAATTCACCGCTTTTGCTGCAGCTTGCTTCGAGAACTCTTTATCAATAGTGACTGGCGATTTTAACTCATGTGATCACTCCTTCCTTATATCACTTGGCCATGACAATATTGTTAACTTTGCTACCCGTCTCGAAAAAACACTAGATCTAGTATTCATCAATGATGTTGGTATATATGAAGCTCGCAAACGTGCTCCTGTACTGAACTCTGACCACTGCATCATACGTGTACTGCCTAAAATATATTCCAAATCACACAAACGTGTTTTCTCTCACCTCTACAGTAAATTTCAACGGAGATGCTACTCACAAGTCAATCTAAGCGAACTCAGATGCATGTTGATAGATACTAACTGGGACCTATTTACAGAACAAACATTAAATGACACAATCACAAACACTACAGATTATCTTAAATTCTGTTTCGAAATATGTTGTCCTAAAGAAACATTATTCACTCGATTTGACCGTTTCTCTTCTCCATATCTCAAAAAGCCACGTAGAGATAAAGAACTGTTGTTCAAAACAAATGATAAGTCAGGTGTAAAAAAGCTAAATACTCTGATAAAACTCGAAATGCACAGACTAAATGTTTTATACAACCAAAGATTCTTGTCGTGTAAAACCCCTTCTAGTTTGTGGAAACTTTTTAAAGAAATCACTAGCGGTAAGCGGTGTACTTCTGTCCAATCTCTTAATGTTGATAATCTGAATAAGTCTTTCATACGCTCCTCTGTCGATATCCTTCCTAATGATACAAATCACATAGACAATAATTTTAGTGGTTTTAATACCCTTGATGTGCTTAAATGTCTCCGTTCTCTTAAGCCTTCCCAAAGCCTTGGTCCTGATGGCGTACATGCCATTGTCCTCAGGAACTGTGCTGATATTTTGTGTTACCCTCTTACTAATATTTTTAATGCTTCCTTTTCCAGTAATGTTCTACCTTCTGCATGGAAAAACATTAAAATTATCCCTATACCAAAACAATCTTCTGGTACCGATATTAAATTTAGGCCTATTGCAATTACTTCTCCTTTTTTAAAATTGATGGAAAAACTACTTTTACTTCGTCTTGAACCTTCATTGAAAGCTTTTAATGATCCTAAGCAATTTGCATATAAACATGGTAGAAGTACCTTGGATGCTGCGGTTGTCTTATATCATAATGTTGTTTCTTGTTTAGACAAAGGTGCCAAATATGTTCGTGGTGCTTTCCTAGACTACACATCTGCGTTTGACTCTGTACCTAGGGGCCTTTTATTAAATAAGCTCTCCTTGACGCACACAGCATCCTGGGCTAAGAGTTGGTTGCATTCTTATTTTTCTGATAGAATGCAGTATACTGCATATAATGGCAAATCTTCTGCTTTGCTTACAAAAGCCGGTGTTCCTCAAGGTGCCGTCCTCTCTCCTTTTCTTTTTTCTTTCTTCCTACACGACCTGCCACATTTAAACGAAACTAATTTTGTCAAATATGCTGATGATCTGACTGTATCACTGCCTATCACTTCCGAGTCTGACTGCTCCAAACTTAATAGCTTTCTGTTGGACATCAGCAAGTGGTCTAAGTCAGATGGTCTTATGTTAAATCCTTCCAAATGTCAGGCAGTTAACTTTACTTTCAAGCATCGACGTGACATACATGAACTAGTTAGTTCCCATGATGCCTGTAGCATAGATGGCACAGAAATTGAAACCAAGTCAGGCATTAAATACCTTGGATTAGTTCTTTCCTCTGACCTTTCATGGTCATCCCACATCTTATTGATCTCTAAGAAAATGTTTCGACTTACCTTCTACATTAAAAAGTTAAGACAATCAGGTATCAACCAACCTTTAGTTCTGCAATTTTTAAACTCCTGTATTTTACCTATTGTACTCTATTGTTCTCCATTAATCTTTCCTGGGCTTCTTAAAAAAGACTAAGTCATATTACGAAGGGTATTAAATGCTGTGAGTAGGGCTTGTGGTTTGCCACTGTGTGAGCTCGCCAATACTATAGTCGAGAGACACGTAAATTCCTGTACAAAGTGGGCAAAGGCCGTACTGTCAGACCCTCTGCACCCTCTTTATTCACAACTATCCCCTTGTATCTCATCCGGTAGAACGAGAAGTCAATTTAAGAAATTATATGCTCGTACCACTAAGTACAAAAATTCTACAATACCGTATTTAGCCCGTATTTTATGTGATGAAGACTCTGTTAGACGTGAAACATATAAGTTACTATGTAATTAGCAAAGTGAATCGACCCTTTCATTGTTCATCTTTCTGGAATTTTATGGTGTCACCCTTTCTATCGTTTAATTATAACTGCTATTTTTATTTTAGTTGTTATTACTATTATTACTACAATTTTATACTTTATGCATATTTTTCTCCTTATTGCATACTGTAATTGCTACATAGCTCCTATAAAAACGTTTTGTTATCATTATTATGTAATGATTATTTCGTTTATTTATTTTTTGTTGTCGTTTTTGAGTAAATTAGATGCAATATTGTACTGAATGCTGAAAATTCCTTGCTGTATCATTAGTACTGTTTTTGGAATAAAGCAAATTATTATTATTATTATTAAAAAGGAGCACTCTTGGTGAGAAGAAGAATCATCAATCCAAGTTAGGCCACGGTAGGAACAGCGTCTAGACGTGTTCTTTTTGGATACAAAGTTCCGGTTAAGTCGATCTTATTGCAACAGCTTCAGCTATGTGTAGAAGACGTAAGCGAACTGTAAGTGATAACGACTTCGGAATTTGGTATATAACCCTGAAAGCTGTGTTGACATCGATATGATGTCCAGTATCGACCAAGTGTGACAGGATCGAGCTTTTTATGCACTTAATTTCCCCCCTGCTGAACCAAGCTGGTAAATGTTCTCGAACCCGTAGACGAACCTGCCTAACCGTGCGCCCTATATAACTTGAACCACAGGAACAGTTGAAATGGTATATGCATGAAGAAGAGCTAAGCTTAGGTAAGACATCTTTGAGTTGCTGGGTAAACATTGGACGGCTACTGAAGGATAGACACAGACGTGCAGAGTAGAAACTTTTCTTGATCGCCCTGGTTAAACGTGACTGTTTTCCTTCCAGATGAAGTTCTTTATCCGTTCTCTCCTTATATTTTTAATTTTAATCTATGTTGTTTTACTATTATTGTGTGGCGCATCTTTCTTGGTGTCATATTATACCAAGTTTTTTCTGCGTTTAAATAAAATAAATAATTGCTCACCGCACTGTTACAATTCCTTATTACTTTCTGTTGACTCATATCAATGACTACTTTCAACTCTTGTCATGTGTTTATTGATTCTCTCCTTCTACACTGTTAGGCACACATGACTTCTTGAATTGCTATACTTTTCGAGATAGTGTACATCTCTATAATCTGCAAAGGGATTATTTTTCTTAGTGATAAAAATCAGTATCTCATAGTTCCACTAAGCTAACTGTAGTGGTTTAGTGTGTATACTAAAAGTAAGCTGGACAAGGTTGATTAACAGTGGGCGAACAAACGTGTGTAGCACAGATTGCAAGTATCCATTGGCGGTTAGTGCTTGAAAAGTATAAATCAAATTTTTTTTGTTTTTGAAGTTTCGTATCACTCATTTTCAAACAACTGCGATTACTGAATTTTTTGTTATAAATTGGGTTGAACTGAGCACACGACTCAAAAAGTGTGACTTCCCAATAAAATCATTTTATTTGTATAGTTTTGCTTTTTCTGAGAGCTTAGCATTGAAGAAGTAACACTGATATTAAAGCTATTTATTTTATTAGCTGTAAATCTAGGAATTATTTCAAGATTTTTGAGGATTTTCGATTGTCATTTTTGATATAATATCTTCTATTCGATCTTCTAAAGGAATATTTTGCATCCCAACTGTTTATAATTACACCTTTTGTCACTTTGTTTAGGTTCGGCGCTTGTACGACACCAATACGACTCAGCGGCTGTGGAGAAGGCAAATCCTTCTCCTCAACTACCACTTTGTAATCGACGTAAACGCCGACGTATAGAGGAGAATCCAATGCATTCGAGTAACAAAAAATCTTTAGTTCCATCAGTTAACACTTCTCATTTAACATGGAAACCGAAAACTTATCATCGTCGGTGGGATGAGATATGGAATTACTGTACTAATAACAAATGTCCATATGTTCCTGCATCTGCTATGCAGTTACTACGACATCTGGAACAAGGTCATCAGGAATTTGTTAATATTAATCCGCTTGTTGTGCTTATAGAAACACGTCCAAAAAGCGCTGAAAATAATGGCAGCATGATAAATCTTGCAATAGATTATGGTGATTACCTGATGAGTCGTTTTTATGTCCCCCTTGCAGTAAATATGTCCAACTCGTCTTTAAGTATGCCAGAATACTCTTGTTCTGTATGTGGTCGGATTAGCAAGAGTCAGAGGGCATTAAGTAATCACCTTGAACGGTGAGTGTATACATACATCTAATATACTCATTTTTTCGATTGATATGTCAGTTTGTAAAATATATCATCCTTCAACATTTTGTTCTAGACAAAAGCGGTTCTTGTCATTCTTTTAACGTAACGGCTATTGAGACCACACAATAAAAATGGATTTACTAGTAAAATCCAGAAAACAAACATAAAAGAGATTGATTTCAAGCGCTATCTATGCCCAGTTACATCCTCTTAGGACTTAAAGATGCTTGCGTGGGTAAGCGTCTATCATCAGACCTATCCACTTATCATTAATATGGTCGTCACTCAACTCTGCATCAACAACAAAATGATTCGGATTTTCAATACAAACGTCAAGTCAGTCACTTCTTCTATACGGATGAGAAACTTGGCGGGTCACAAAGAATATTTCCAACAGCCTGTTGTAGACCTTTATCAACAACTGTCTTCGTTCTATACTCGAGATCAGATGGCCGGAAAGAATCACCAACAAGAGACTATGAGAACAAACAAAACAAGAACCAATCGCTCAACAAATATGAAGGAGAAAGTGGAGATGGATTGGACACTCGGTGAGGAGGCCGCCGGGTGACATCGCGTGTCAGGCCATAGCTCGAGTGGAATCCGAAAGGGAAGCGGCGAGTGGGACGTCAGTGCAAGGGTGACATGGAGGAGATCGTGTGAAGAGGAGCTGAAACAGTATGGACTAACATGGATGCAAGTGAAAAGTCCAGCAGAAGACAGAAGCAAGTGGAGACGTGCAGTTGAAGCCCTATGTTCCACTAGGAACCAAGGGTACAATAATAATAATAAATAAATAACTGTCATAAAAGTATGACAGAAGTGAAGAATAAGCAAAGCAGGGAGAAGTTTCAATTATAAGATTTGATAGTGTAGGAAATTCCCATATTATGAATCGAAAAAGCAAATCTGAACGAAGAATATTCTTCTCAATAATTTCTCTTCAGGTTCTTACAATTATAAACGTTGTTATAGAATCTCCAACGACAACAAATATTATATTTTATAATTGAGAAGAATATTCTTTGTTCAGATTTGCTGTTTTGATTCATTATATGGGAATTCCCTACACTATCAAATCTTATAATTGAAACTTCTCCCTGCTTTGCTTATTCTTCACTTCTGTCATACTTTTATGACAGTTATTTATTTATTATTATTATTGTACCCTTGGTTCCTAGTGGAACATGGAGCTTCAACTGCACGTCTCCACTTGCTTCTGTCTTCTGCTGGACTTTTCACTTGCATCCATGTTAGTCCATACTGTTTCAGCTCCTCTTCACACGATATCCTCCATGTCACCCTTGCACTGACGTCCCACTCGCCGCTTCCCTTTCGGATGCCACTCGAGCTATGGCCTGACACGCGATGTCACCCGGCGGCCTCCTCACCGAGTGTCCAATCCATCTCCACTTTCTCCTTCATATTTGTTGAGCGATTGGTTCTTGTTTTGTTTGTTCTCATAGTTTCTTGTTGGTGATTCTTTCCGGCCATCTGATCTTGAGTATAGAACGAAGACAGTTGTTGATAAAGGTCTACAACAGGCTGTTGGAAATATTCTTTGTGACCCGCCAAGTTTCTCATCCGTATAGAAGAAGTGACTGACTTGACGTTTGTATTGAAAATCCGAATCATTTTGTTGTTGATGCAGAGTTGAGTGACGACCATATTAATGATAAGTGGATAGGTCTGATGATAGACGCTTACCCACGCAAGCATCTTTAAGTCCTAAGAGGATGTAACTGGGCATAGATAGCGCTTGAAATCAATCTCTTTTATGTTTGTTTTCTGGATTTTACTAGTAAATCCATTTTTATTGTGTGGTCTCAATAGCCGTTACGTTAAAAGAATGACAAGAACCGCTTTTGTCTAGAACAAAATGTTGAAGGATGATATATTTTACAAACTGACATATCAATCGAAAAAATGAGTATATTAGATGTATGTATACACTCACCGTTCAAGGTGATTACTTAATGCCCTCTGACTCTTGCTAATCCGACCACATACAGAACAAGAGTATTCTGGCATACTTAAAGACGAGTTGGACATATTTACTGCAAGGGGGACATAAAAACGACTCATCAGGTAATCACCATAATCTATTGCAAGATTTATCATGCTGCCATTATTTTCAGCGCTTTTTGGACGTGTTTCTATAAGCACAACAAGCGGATTAATATTAACAAATTCCTGATGACCTTGTTCCAGATGTCGTAGTAACTGCATAGCAGATGCAGGAACATATGGACATTTGTTATTAGTACAGTAATTCCATATCTCATCCCACCGACGATGATAAGTTTTCGGTTTCCATGTTAAATGAGAAGTGTTAACTGATGGAACTAAAGATTTTTTGTTACTCGAATGCATTGGATTCTCCTCTATACGTCGGCGTTTACGTCGATTACAAAGTGGTAGTTGAGGAGAAGGATTTGCCTTCTCCACAGCCGCTGAGTCGTATTGGTGTCGTACAAGCGCCGAACCTAAACAAAGTGACAAAAGGTGTAATTATAAACAGTTGGGATGCAAAATATTCCTTTAAAAGATCGAATAGAAGATATTATATCAAAAATGATAATCGAAAATCCTCAAAAATCTTGAAATAATTCCTAGATTTACAGCTAATAAAAATAGCTTTAATATCAGTGTTACTTCTTCAATGCTAAGCTCTTAGAAAAAGCAAAACTATCCAAATAAAATGATTTTATTGGGAAGTCACACTTTTTGAGTCGTGTGCTCAGTTCAACCCAATTTATAACAAAAAATTCAGTAATCGCAGTTGTTTGAAAATGAGTGATACGAAACTTCAAAAACAAAAAAAATTAGATTTATACTTTTCAAGCACTAACCGCCAATGGATACTTGCAATCTGTGCTACACACGTTTGTTCGCCCACTGTTAATCAACCTTGTCCAGCTTACTTTTAGTATACACACTAAACCACTACAGTTAGCTTAGTGGAACTATGAGATACTGATTTTTATCACTAAGAAAAATAATCCCTTTGCAGATTATAGAGATGTACACTATCTCGAAAAGTATAGCAATTCAAGAAGTCATGTGTGCCTAACAGTGTAGAAGGAGAGAATCAATAAACACATGACAAGAGTTGAAAGTAGTCATTGATATGAGTCAACAGAAAGTAATAAGGAATTGTAACAGTGCGGTGAGCAATTATTTATTTTATTTAAACGCAGAAAAAACTTGGTATAATATGACACCAAGAAAGATGCGCCACACAATAATAGTAAAACAACATAGATTAAAATTAAAAATATAAGGAGAGAACGGATAAAGAACTTCATCTGGAAGGAAAACAGTCACGTTTAACCAGGGCGATCAAGAAAAGTCTCTACTCTGCACGTCTGTGTCTATCCTTCAGTAGCCGTCCAATGTTTACCCAGCAACTCAAAGATGTCTTACCTAAGCTTAGCTCTTCTTCATGCATATACCATTTCAACTGTTCCTGTGGTTCAAGTTATATAGGGCGCACGGTTAGGCAGGTTCGTCTACGGGTTCGAGAACATTTACCAGCTTGGTTCAGCAGGGGGAAATTAAGTGCATAAAAAGCTCGATCCTGTCACACTTGGTCGATACTGGACATCATATCGATGTCAACACAGCTTTCAGGGTTATATACCAAATTCCGAAGTCGTTATCACTTACAGTTCGCTTACGTCTTCTACACATAGCTGAAGCTGTTGCAATAAGATCGACTTAACCGGAACTTTGTATCCAAAAAGAACACGTCCAGGCGCTGTTCCTACCGTGGCCTAACTTGGATTGATGATTCTTCTTCTCACCAAGAGTGCTCCTTTTTAATAATAATAATAATAATTTGCTTTATTCCAAAAGCAGTACTAATGATACAGCAAGGAATTTTCAGCATTCAGTACAATATTGCATCTAATTTACTCAAAAACGACAACAAAAAATAAATAAACGAAATAATCATTACATAATAATGATAACAAAACGTTTTTATAGGAGCTATGTAGCAATTACAGTATGCAATAAGGAGAAAAATATGCATAAAGTATAAAATTGTAGTAATAATAGTAATAACAACTAAAATAAAAATAGCAAAGTTATAATTAAACGATAGAAAGAGTGACACCATAAAATTACAGAAAGATGAACAATGAAAGGGTCGATTCACTTTGCTAATTACATAGTAACTTATATGTTTCACGTCTAACAGAGTCTTCATCACATAAAATACGGGCTAAATACGGTATTGTAGAATTTTTGTACTTAGTGGTACGAGCATATAATTTCTTAAATTGACTTCTCGTTCTACCGGATGAGATACAAGGGGATAGTTGTGAATAAAGAGGGTGCAGAGGGTCTGACAGTACGGCCTTTGCCCACTTTGTACAGGAATTTACGTGTCTCTCGACTATAGTATTGGCGAGCTCACACAGTGGCAAACCACAAGCCCTACTCACAGCATTTAATACCCTTCGTAATATGACATAGTCTTTTTTAAGAAGCCCAGGAAAGATTAATGGAGAACAATAGAGTACAATAGGTAAAATACAGGAGTTTAAAAATTGCAGAACTAAAGGTTGGTTGATACCTGATTGTCTTAACTTTTTAATGTAGAAGGTAAGTCGAAACATTTTCTTAGAGATCAATAAGATGTGGGATGACCATGAAAGGTCAGAGGAAAGAACTAATCCAAGGTATTTAATGCCTGACTTGGTTTCAATTTCTGTGCCATCTATGCTACAGGCATCATGGGAACTAACTAGTTCATGTATGTCACGTCGATGCTTGAAAGTAAAGTTAACTGCCTGACATTTGGAAGGATTTAACATAAGACCATCTGACTTAGACCACTTGCTGATGTCCAACAGAAAGCTATTAAGTTTGGAGCAGTCAGACTCGGAAGTGATAGGCAGTGATACAGTCAGATCATCAGCATATTTGACAAAATTAGTTTCGTTTAAATGTGGCAGGTCGTGTAGGAAGAAAGAAAAAAGAAAAGGAGAGAGGACGGCACCTTGAGGAACACCGGCTTTTGTAAGCAAAGCAGAAGATTTGCCATTATATGCAGTATACTGCATTCTATCAGAAAAATAAGAATGCAACCAACTCTTAGCCCAGGATGCTGTGTGCGTCAAGGAGAGCTTATTTAATAAAAGGCCCCTAGGTACAGAGTCAAACGCAGATGTGTAGTCTAGGAAAGCACCACGAACATATTTGGCACCTTTGTCTAAACAAGAAACAACATTATGATATAAGACAACCGCAGCATCCAAGGTACTTCTACCATGTTTATATGCAAATTGCTTAGGATCATTAAAAGCTTTCAATGAAGGTTCAAGACGAAGTAAAAGTAGTTTTTCCATCAATTTTAAAAAAGGAGAAGTAATTGCAATAGGCCTAAATTTAATATCGGTACCAGAAGATTGTTTTGGTATAGGGATAATTTTAATGTTTTTCCATGCAGAAGGTAGAACATTACTGGAAAAGGAAGCATTAAAAATATTAGTAAGAGGGTAACACAAAATATCAGCACAGTTCCTGAGGACAATGGCATGTACGCCATCAGGACCAAGGCTTTGGGAAGGCTTAAGAGAACGGAGACATTTAAGCACATCAAGGGTATTAAAACCACTAAAATTATTGTCTATGTGATTTGTATCATTAGGAAGGATATCGACAGAGGAGCGTATGAAAGACTTATTAAGATTATCAACATTAAGAGATTGGACAGAAGTACACCGCTTACCGCTAGTGATTTCTTTAAAAAGTTTCCACAAACTAGAAGGGGTTTTACACGACAAGAATCTTTGGTTGTATAAAACATTTAGTCTGTGCATTTCGAGTTTTATCAGAGTATTTAGCTTTTTTACACCTGACTTATCATTTGTTTTGAACAACAGTTCTTTATCTCTACGTGGCTTTTTGAGATATGGAGAAGAGAAACGGTCAAATCGAGTGAATAATGTTTCTTTAGGACAACATATTTCGAAACAGAATTTAAGATAATCTGTAGTGTTTGTGATTGTGTCATTTAATGTTTGTTCTGTAAATAGGTCCCAGTTAGTATCTATCAACATGCATCTGGGTTCGCTTAGATTGACTTGTGAGTAGCATCTCCGTTGAAATTTACTGTAGAGGTGAGAGAAAACACGTTTGTGTGATTTGGAATATATTTTAGGCAGTACACGTATGATGCAGTGGTCAGAGTTCAGTACAGGAGCACGTTTGCGAGCTTCATATATACCAACATCATTGATGAATACTAGATCTAGTGTTTTTTCGAGACGGGTAGCAAAGTTAACAATATTGTCAAGGCATACAAACAAATCGATGGTGTTGCGATGGGTAGCCCTCTTCGGCCCCTGTTAGCAGATATTTTTATGTCGAATTTGGAGAGACAAATGCAAGGTATGCTTGGAAAATTTATGCTATATAAACGTTATGTAGATGATACTCTTATTATTGGTAATAATAGTAAATCTATTGAAAACTTTATTACCCTATTTAATCATATTCATCCAAATATCCGAGTGACTTCCGAACTAGAATCGAATAACAAACTCGGTTTCCTGGATATTACTATGACTAAGAGAGATGATGGAACTATTCAACGATCTATTTTTCGTAAACAGACATGGAGTGGACAATATCTTCATTTTACCAGTTTTGTTCCTATCCAGTATAAACGTTCCCAAGTGAAATGTTTGTTCTCAAGGGCCCGAAAAATATGCACGAGTGACACATTGATGGATGAGTTTCGAAATATACATTCAGTTTTATTAGCTAATGGTTATCCAGAAAAGTTTATCATTTGTCACAGTAAAGAAAAACCACATCTCGAAAAGACAGCTTCTGTACCAAAGAAAGCTATCTTTATTAACCTACCATTCAAGGGCGACCAGATTATGCAGTTGACAGCTCAAAGACTTCGGTCAGCCATCAAACGCACATTCTACGCCGCATCTCTTTTTCTCACTTGCCGAACACTTTCGATCCCTGTACCTACGATTAAAGGAAGAAATTCTGTGGACTCTACTTCAAACTGTATCTACAAGTTCACCTGCAGCTGCGGTGACACCTATATAGGCAGAACCAACAGAATGTTCCAATGTCGTCGAAAAGAACATATTCGAAAATGGCTACTAAATCATATAGATAATCCAAACGCGATTAATCTGAATAGAAATCCAGCATCATCCATTGCAAAACACTTATTAATGTCAGGTCACAAAATCAATCAACATTAATGACTGTTTCACAATTATTTCATCACATAACTCTAATTCAAGGTTGGTTATTGAAGGTGACGGAAGCACTTTGGATTAATCACATACAGCCTAAACTGTGTGTACAAAAAACAATAGACTTCAATCTTCGCCTACCATGGACTACATGACCTATCTAAATATAATTGGTCATTAGAATGTACTTTTGTTTTTTTTATTTAACTGAGTAATTGTCATGAACTTTATTTTATTATTGTTAACCATGTTAGTTGTAAAGCGGTTGTAAAGAAACTACGGAATGAAGATATCATCTCGCGAAATTTGTCTTCTTAATGCCTGATTGGTAGATCTCAATTGACTAAAATCAAGCCCAATCACTTAATTGTACACTAGCCTTATAGTGCGATTTTTCATTACTCACTGCACTGGTTAAGTATGCTCTTTTTCCAGCACTAAAGGCATTATTTCAGATGTAAATCCTATTTTTAAGGACTTGTAGCATTAGTTAAGCGTCTAGTGCTCTTTTGAAGAACCACCAGCGTTATTTCAGTCCATACTGGGTTCGTTTTAGGTAGACTAAACATTCATTTACAGGCATTATTGACGCATAGGTTAGAATTACTTTAGAATTGTTATAAGCTTGAGTAACAGGATCCAGCTAACTTTCTATGAAACGTTTTTACTATATATTATAATGCATATTATGAGAGGACAGTGACAGCTTCATTGGCATTAATGATGCCCACTGTTTCCTGTTTAGTTGAACTTGAAGCCAAAGGAACTAGATTATTGCTTCGTACCCCTTCACTGCATTCACATGTACGCTTCCAGGCATCTCAGTCACTCCAAACTGACATATGCAACTGTTTAAGACTTCGGTAATACATCGAATAGTTATATCCAAGGTATTCATACAGTTTACCAGATAGTATGTTTTTCTTCCAACTTGCTGAACAGTGTCGAACCTCGTATATAACCCGGGCTACTGAAGAAAGACTATAACATATTACGCAGGATGTTGAAGGTTGTCAGCAGGGTAAGCAACGCGCCACTTAACCAGCTTGTTAATATTGTGGTCGACAGGCACATGGACTCATGTGAAAAATGGGCCAAATCCATTTCATCTAACTCACACCATCCTCTTCACTCACAACTCTCCCCTTGCATCTCATCAGGCAAAACCAGAAGCCTATATAGAAAACTATATGCTCGCACCAGCAAGTACAAAAACTCAACCATATCCTACTTAGCTCGTGTTCTGTGTGATAAAGAAAGCATTAGGCGTGACACCTATAACTCATTAAATAGTCAGTAGTACAACTGGATCTCGACCTTCCAACTCATATCATTTATAGGAACAACATTTTCTTTCTTTCTTTTCCTTTTCTCTCTCTCTTTTTTTCTCTTTTTCCGTTATGTGCTGCTTTGTTTCTTTCTTCCGCTTACGCCAGTAAATATTACAGCACCTACTTTTATAACACCTTCAAACACTGTTCAACTTTGGCTTTGCTACCGACATGCCAATATGTTGTTGTCATAATTGAACTGAGATTTCCTTAATCTATGTAGAATTCTATTTATTGATAATGTACTAACTGGATGCGATACTGTGGTAAAAATGCTGAGAATTCCATTCTGTATCAGAAGTACTGTTTTGGAATAAAGCAAATTATTATTATTATTATTAAATTGTCTGAACTGCCCTCGTTATGAAAAAAATGAGCAAATACTCGACACCCCCAAAATATCACTCACCTTCATGCTTGATAAATCCTGTAATAATGACCGTTGCATGTAACGTACAAGCACTTGAATACTGCTGGATAGACATCTGTCATAGATAACCTCGTCATAAGTGAAATGTCATCAAATTTCGTTACACTTATATCATAACAACTAAACTTTATCGCCTGTCGAATAAACATATATGTATGTCTCATTGGGAATTTTCCACGAATGTATTCATATGTGAATTGTGAACTGTAATCCTATTAAAGGGAAACGATAAGCTGCACGAGTACACAGTGATGACTGTTCACTTATGACTACTCCTTCCATTACTGTCATCACTCAGTGAAATCTACCAACCACATAATGTGCGTAGCCGTCACATTATCTATTCAATATGTAACACCCACACGTCTTCCCGTTGGCAGAGTTTAATTTGCTGACATCAAGGCCCCAGTCATGTGATTGTCTCCTCCTTAAAGCACTGGCCATTTAGTGCTATTTTCCATCACTTGATTCTTACTCGTTGTCCAAGGTCATTGTTAAGGTTGTCTGCGGTGACTGATATATATAGTCTAACTCCACCCGTTCTTAATATCATAGATGTTATGGGGGATCTTTTTATCCTAAAATTCTTTAATATAAAGTTTGCAGTGATGAGTACTGACACACAGAATGGGAATGGAATTGACTGTTTTCCAGCTGAAGTAGTTTAAGAACTATTCTCTATCAAAATTGCAAAGTTGTAGTGGCCAAGTAATAAGTACCAATGGAGTGCGACCGCACCCATGACCTTGCAATACTCAGTTTACAGTTTACAATTTATTTAGGATAGTAGGCTATATGCCTGTGTTAATCCTTTCGATTTGTTACACACAGGAGGTCCAATCTCGCCTTGAATGAATCAACGGATGGCGCTGATACGACGTGTTCCGGTAAGGAGTTCCAATGGTTCACAATCCGATGCGAAAAACGGATCTCCAAACGCAGACGATTCGACCGTGGTTTTTGAACCTTGAGGTGATGTCCTCGCAATTGGTTGGTGCTAGAAGGAAGAAATAAATTAGATAAATTTGCTCCAAAATCATTTCTTAGGATACGGTATGCTAGTATTAGGTCACCCCTAAGTCGTCTGTATGACAGTGGAAATAAACCCAGTTGACTTAACCTCTCTTCATATGAGAGGGTTGAGAAACCTTTTATTAGCTTAGTTCCTACTCTTTGCACCCTTTCTAATAAGTCTGTTTCGTATTTGAAACACGGGTTCGCTGCCTGGATCCCATATTCCAATTGAGGTCTGATATAAGTCGGATATAATATACGAAATATTTCAGCGTCAAAATTCGCAAAAGCTTTGCGTATGGCCCATAATATTCGAAAACCTTTAGTGGCTGCAGCTCTACAGTTTGTTGCTGTTTTCAAGTCATGCTGCACAACCACTCCCAAGTCCCTGTACTCAGTGACCACTGGAAGAGTAATGCCATTCATTGAGTAATTGTGCACGTGACTATGAGATACATGCATAACTACACTCTTGCTTAAGTTAATCTCCAAGGCCCAGTGCTTACACCAATCACTTAACAAGTTTAAATCTTCCTGCAAAGCAAGTTGATCACTGTCATCATGTAAAGCCCTCCATATCTTGATGTCGTCAGCAAACAGTAAGCAGGATGACCTAACTACCGATGGAATCTCATTAACATAAATCAGGAAAAGAAGTGGGCCTAGAATTGTACCCTGAGGAACGCCACTCTTAACCGATTCCCATGTTGATAAAACCCCGTTAACTCGTACTCTTCGTCTTCTGTCCTTTAGAAAGTATTGAATCCAGTCGGCAACCACTTTATTGATTCCCATACTACCTAACTTTACTAGAAGACCTGAATGAGAAACCCTGTCAAACGCCTTGCTAAGGTCGATGAATATGGCATCCACCGGTATATTAGCATCAGCTGAGCTTGCCCAACTTTCTCTGGCCAAAAGAAGGTTGGTCAAGCAAGAATGACCTGCTCTAAAACCATGCTGTTCCACAGCGAAAAGTTTGTTCCCTTCAATGAACTGAATGATAGCATCACGAATTATTCTTTCCAGTAGTTTAACAACAATACTGGTTAAACTAACAGGACGATAGTTCTGAAATAAGTTTCTAGATCCGGTTTTGAAGACCGGACTAATGATGGCATCTTTCCAGTCTCTTGGACATTTAGACTGGTCCAGAGACATATTGAAGATTACCGACAATGGCTCAGCTATGTTTTCAGCCAATGCTGTTAAAATACGTGGGTGGAGTTCATCAGGGCCACTGGACTTACCAGGATTGAGCCTTAGAAGGTACTTTAGGACAGTATCCTTTCCAATGTATAAGGGTGCCATTTTCAAGTTACCTTCTGGAAAAGTTACAAAGCTGGTATCAATATTATCAGAGAATACTTGACTAAAGTGCTTGGACAAAGCCTCAGCCTTAGTCAAGTTATCCTCAGCCATGTTTGTCTGGTCATCTTCAAGCATAAGAGGTGGGATAGCATCACTCTTACGTGTTCTTCTCTTGATATATGAGAAGAGTCTTTTTGGGCAGCCTGGTGAACTTTTAACTAACTGGGTTTCGTAAGCTATCCTTGACTGGTGAATCAAAGTTTTACACTGGTTTCTGGTTTCACAGTATTTCAGCCGGAACTGCTGTAGCCCAGTAGAAACAAAGAGATTCCAGAACCTTTTTCTCCGTCTTAGGAGTGTTATAGCTTGTCTATTTATCCATGGTGGCCGGTTTGTTGGTCTTTTAGGAACCCTCCAGGGAATGAAATCAGTGGTAACCCTCTCAACTGTTTTCTTAAATCTATCCCATTCATCTTCAATGGATGAGACAATATTGACTGACCAGTCGGTAGTTGAAGCACGCTCCTTTATAGAGACTATGTCAGCATGCCAAACACTAGGTCGGGATTTGGGTTGAAAACTGACTAAATTGCCAACCTTTAAGTTAAAATATAACACCCCATGATCACTGTTTGCTAGAGGTGGATGAATAACTAGACCATCCACGTCGTCGTTGTCATGAGTAAGCACTAAGTCCAGCAAGGAAGATCCTTGGGTAGAACCGAATCTTGTACTACCTAAGACATGTTGTGTCAGGGCATTTTCCATGGTAGTCAAGAGTAACCGGCTGTCAAACTTATTAGTGGATCCTGGAGATGTGACAGCTACCCAGCCCATATGAGGTGCATTAAAATCACCTAGAATAAGACAGCTACTGTGTTTACTCCATTGTTTGAGGTGATCTAAAATGAAGTCATCACACTGACAAAAGGGACTTCTATACAGAACTCCAATGAGTAAAGTGCCAGCTGCAAAGCTTACTTCACAGCTGATTACCTCACTTGTCCCACTATCATGCGCTTCACATTTCACGGAACGAACATGTAGGGAGTTGTTGATGTACAGAGAAACTCCGCCACCTCTACGACCCTGAACCCTGTCGCTGCGCAAGCAACTAAATCCGCATAGCTCAGGTGTGTCATCTAATCCAGAAACCAGCCATGTTTCATTAATGGCCACAATACCTGGGCTAAGCTCTTCCACTAATACATCTAGCTCGTGAAATTTGTGTTTAGCAGTGGCTACGTCTTTTCTCACCACTACTGATGCAGCCTGGCTACAGGTAACAGACGTTTGCTTACCATTAGTATTACTATGTTTCTTTCGATTGCTTATTTTCGTTACCCACTTATCAGCTGTCTGCAGTTGCTTCTCAGGGCTGCTGCAGTTTTTGATGGTACAATCGAGATCAGTGTCTGCACCACCTTCATGGTGAACTTCGCTTACAGTGTTCTCTGGTGCTGAGATGCTGTTTGCAGCTTCCGTTCTGTTACCCTTTCGCTTACTAAGACGCTTCGAACGCCTAGTAGGTTTTACTTCCGGGGTAACTGGGATAGTAATCGCCGGTGTAGTAACATTCATGATGGCACTTGCAGCGTCATCTTCAGACGGGCAGTCTGTGTCACTATTACTCGCCACGCTATCATCAGGAAGTTCCATAGCCTTAGACAATAGCTCGTGAGCCTCCCTTATCAAAGTCATCTTTGGGGAGCAGCACATTCTGCACATCCAGTTGGATGTTGGAGCAATACAACGTTTGTATGCAGCTGGACGTAATCCAGTACACATCTTATGATACCACTTTTTACAGTTATTACACTGTATTCCATCATCTACCAAAAAGTAACACTCCACCCTATTACATTTATGTGGTACTTTTGACATAATGAACTAATGGAAATGCCAAGACAAGTTACCCAATATAGACTATATAAATGTTTAAAATAAAAACTTAACAGACAAAAGTCAAGTTAAGGTTTTTTAAATGTTCTCGAAGTGAATAACACAACAAAAACAGCGATTTGTCAAATACGTGAAAAAAGCACTCCCTTTTTCAAACAGCGCGCGTATCGATTGGGCAAGTTAGTGAGACCTGGTAAATAATATTGTAATCATTGATAAAATATGCTTAATGAAGTATTATGATACTAAATGGGATATCTGGCAGGTTACAGGTTAGGTTTGGGAAAGATTAATATATATAGTTTAGGCTAAGGACAGGTTAAGGTTAGGTTAACCTAATGAAGGTGACATTAGGGTTGGTTTGAGTAAGATTAAATTTATTTTAGTAGGGATACTTTCACGTTAGGGTTAGGTAAGGAAAGATTAGGGTTATTGTTAGGGTCAAAAGACTAGATAATTACATGCACAAAATGTGGTTAAATTTCTCTGTTGATACTTCAATCGAAAACTGAGAGGTATGATTGTCAGACATCAGAGAAAGGTACTCTGTGTAACAGTTTCATGCCTTTTAATTCATTATTTTCATGATTGTATATGTATTTCATACGGAAGTTGATATCGGTACAGTTATCTCAGAAACTAAGCAACAATTGACAGACATCACTTCACTTTGAGTAACATATGAGGGTTGTACATCAAAAAAAAAATGTAAAAAGAAACCAGAGGTCCATTGTCTGTCCACAGATATCTGTATACCTCACAAGGCTAATGAAGACCATGGCGAAGTGATCAACCTTAAACATGTCTTTACAGTACCACAAAGTTCCTCAGATTAGTAAGTTCAGATGAATTGGATGTTGATATAAGCGAGTAATAACAAAAGTGATGAGTTGTCACAAACGATTGTTAAAGAAGTGTTACGTAATAACATGAATAGTTTAATGAAAGAGTTGTACTCAGGGTGTACATGGAAACAAAATAACACAAGGAATTACACAAGGGTTTTGAGTAGAAAAATAAGCATACAAACAAAAGCTAAGTCAAATCAACACAGTTGTTACCATGGGAGTAGAAGTGGTTGAATAATTTTTTTTGTATGCACAGTTCTGATTCCTCTAGCTTAATGGCTAGAGCTTCTGGCATGCAAAGAAGACGGAATCGTACTGTCTTTGGAAGGCTGTTCTTCACTTTGTAGATTACTTTGAAGGAGGCGTTTGTTGAGATGGAATGACCAGTGTTGACGAGGTGTTCTATTATTGCACTCCTTATGCAGCCATTACTTCCTTTCTGCAGCCACGCTGGATAGTGTTATCTGACCCTTTTTGACAGGATACGCGTTGAACGACCGATGTACCTGGCTCCACAGCAACAGGTGAACTGATATATACACATAGAAGTGGCCATGTGCGAGATCTTGTCTTTTGGGCTTCTGCAGATCAGCAGGCGACTAGAGAACACTACTCTCAATGTTGCCGCAAAGAAAGTTCTTCTTAAAGAGGTGGAGATTCTCCTTCTAAGGACGTCACTGAGTAGGTCTCCTTTGAAGTCGAGGTTCATATAAAGTATCTTTTTTGGCGCAGATGCTGTTTCTTGCTTTTGGATTTTTTGTTTGATGTTTTGTCTACGAATCTTGATGGGTAACCGTTTTGTATGAAGGTTTCTTCCAGGAAGTTTAGTTCTTCTTCCATGGTATCAGAGCTGCAGATGCGTCAGACGCGAGTGGCAAGAGATCTAATTAAGTTTCTTTTCCGACTGATTGGTACCCAGCTGTAGAAGCTTGTCAGTTGGCCGTTCCATGTGGGTTTCCTATGGATGGACCTTCTTAAAGTTCCGTCAGCTCTCCTTGTAAGTTCAACATCAAGAAAAGGGATTTTAGATTCGTTTTCAATTTCAAGAGTGAACTTTGTGGCTGGATGGCATTTGTTGAATATTTGCAGTAACTGATTGAGATCGTGGCCGTCATCACAGATAATAAAGATGTCGTCCACATATCTAACATACAGTTGGAAATTGTCAATAGTTGATTTGAGTGGGCCGTTCTCGAGGCTTGCCATGTCCTCAGATTAGACAGACGGCAATTAGCCAACTTAAGCGGCGAAGTAAGAATGATAACCAGCGTTGTACTGCGGACTATCTACAAAGAAATTCGATAATAAGTGTAACTGTAGTCGTAGTCGATCAGTTGATGATACATTGGAAACTGACCACAAGATGAATACTCAACTCAGTAGGGTTCACAGACTTCCCATTATTGCAGACCATCATCACACAGTAATACAAGTGTGTATCATTCTCAACAGTGGATACAGGGTTTAAAGAAGTGACAGGTTTGACGAAAGTGGTGACGTATGTCTTAAATATATCCGTAGTTCCATTATCTCTAATAGTTTTGCAAACGCGACTATCAGTGGAGTCGTAGATTTCGAGAGGATAAGCATATACACATAAATATCTCTATGCACTGATTTATCCAACGAGTTCTTGCTCAGAGGACTATTTTTACTCTGTTCATATTGTGTAGGCAGTTGGCCCAGGAATTCAACTCATAAATTAAAAAGTAGAGTCTGTTAACATCATTGTGAAGCATCGTTTCATTCTGTGGGGTTTGAGAGGTGAAGTTAATAAGCGAATGTCATATAAGATCGGGTAAAGCTAGTTGAACTGGAAATACTTTGGCTGGATATGTCTTCCAAATGGGAGACCCCCCAGTCTGACATTAGAATAGACAGACAGACGGGAAGACATGTTAGAAATGGTAATTATCATCTCATTTATGGTTTACTACAGCAGAGCTGTAACTCAAGAGAAAGTGAAGATATTCCGTGTAAACTGTATGACTAGAAATGCTCTTCCAAGGTAAGTTTAAAATAGGTTTATTTTTTAAATTCCTGTCGATGAGACTTCTAGTTCAAGCAATTAGTCTATTGCATAAGTATCTTCCTAGTCCTGTTCAGTAAGCTATGAGATTCAGTTATCTTTCGGGAACGTATTTGATCAAACCATCTTTTGCTATGGTTGAATGATTGAAATTAGAAGGAAATGTCTCGAATTATACTAATGAATACATGAAATCTAGAAATATTTACCTTTTGCGGATTTCTTAATGTATATTTCATAGTTTGAAATTTCTTCTAATGATATTCTTAGTTAAACGAATACATGTGGAGTTCGACTTATACAAGGCACTCTGAAATACTACAGGAGCAGGGTAAATGCAATGAGAATAAGTGTAAATACTCAATGTAAGCTAGGACTTCTGAAATTCTATTAGTAAATAGACGAGAGTTTTGTAGATCCTGTAGAATTCGTATGTTTCAGCGACGGAATGTTTATTCCGCTGACATTAAAATCTGTCATGTTAGATGATCTTCAAACTTCTCATTTGGAAGCTGAGATGACGGAATTACTGGCTTGACTTATCTGCTGTATTTCGGGGAAACCAATGCTAATATTAGGAGAAAATCAAAGAGAGCTGTTGTAGTTGTTTGCATAAAATATCCTATGGGAAATCACTGAGATATCCATGACATGAATCTTGTAAAACATGGCAGTGCATTCATGTAAACTGCTGTGGTTCTTCCTTAAACACAAACTATGCCCCCAGTGATTGTGGATTTCATATCTCCAAAGTAATTTTGGACAGTCCTACTGAGAAATGAACGTACAGTTTTGGGAAGTATTTTCAGTGGAAAAAAGTCCTAATGTCTTAAATAACTGATTATAAGACTCAGGTTACTGAAAAGATTGTTTAAGGTATCCACTACAGGCGCTGACAGTAGTTTGAGAATTGTTTTCAGTAGTGGGTCTGCTGACATCATTTTAAAGGTTCTCTTGAAATGATACTAATGTCAGATAGAGTATCTAAATGTAATCGTGCATCATGGATTGGTATGGTAACTTGACATGTTGCAAATAAACTTATAGACGTTCTGACTGGTTTAGAACTCCATCTGAATTTAGCTTTCGCTAGAGTTTTATGTTTGTTGTCACATGACTGACACAAATTTCTTTTTTGATTTTTATTATAGCTTGATTCCACACCGTATTTTCGATACAAGTATGGAATTTTCAGCATATGATACCGGTAGCCCAAATTTTGCAGGCCGACCATAGATATCGGGTGTGCGTCGGCAGGGGATCGAACCCCGAACCATGTGCATTGTCGGCGAGAGTCCTAACCGCTGTGCCACCGACACACTGATGTGCGATTATGCTAGTGTTTCTATGGACAGGACTTGAGAAAATGTCAAACTCCACTGTGTTAGACTGGTGTATTTGTAGTCTTCTCCAAAACACTCTGTGATGCTGGGTCAGAACGCTTAGTTGGGCCAGAAATAAGAGACTCATTGTGCTTTTCAGTCCTCCGTGATGCACGAACGTCAGAGCTTTCAAAATCTCTGATTCCTGCTGTTAATTAATTAACTGTCGATACCCATCCGTTGTGTCATGTAGGATTGACTTCGGATCTTATTCCAGTCGCCTAAACAATCGTGTTCGAGTGTCGATGAACTTGGTGGATTGAAGACTACAGATAGGAATCAGGGCTTTAAACTGATCCTCTGTTAAAGACTTGAGTCAAAAGCTTTCGATATCTTTATTGACCATACTTACAAGAATTAGGGAATTATTATTTTCACTCGTCCGCAGTTTAAGACATCGATAATGTATGTTAAACAGTGAGGAATGGTCTCCAAACTGTTGACTTAGTGCCTTGACTGTATCATCAAAATATCTGTCGCATGGACTTCAAGGGGTAATCGAATTACAAGAGTTCTTATAATCTGCTGGACGTAGTTACGTAGCATCAGTCATACGTTCCAAAAATCGTCTTGTGCAGCGTAATCAACTTAAATTAGGTTTTCATAACACTGACACCACGTATAAAAATTTACATTTAAATTTGGGTCATAACTGAATCGCGTAATGCTGTTCGCAATTCCATCAGCAGATGGTGCCATTGTAAGGAAAGATGTTCTTGATGGTAAGATCGACCAAGTAATGGTACTAATAAGCATTTCCATCGATTTTATCGGTTGCTCAGAATATAATTCCTATTTTGTAGGATTCACAGCTTTCTCCGTCGGTAAAATGTCATGTTTTCTCTGAATCTTCATCCAAATGAGGTTGACAGTTATGCAAGCTGATAATTTCCTGGGAAATTTTCACTGGCCCGAACTGGTAATTTTAAGCAGACCCACACAATAGTATTGGAAATGTGTATTTCCAACGACCAAAAGAGTGGAAGCGTTATTACAAAAGTCAAACAACAAAAAGAGGATGATGGATTAATTATACGAAGCAACAACAACAAGGCCGATTAGTAAGCGAATATCAACGTGGTGAAATCTAGTTGGGTGGTTCCATTATAGGTAAATTTGTTTTGATAAAGTCTCGCAGTGTTATACAGTAATGTTTACTGATGACAACGTCTCGAGCACAATTTATTGTTCATAATCAATCGTATCAAGGTAATCACACGACTTCCTAAATTCATTTATGTAGTTCCGTTGTTTCTCACTTGACTTGATTGGTAGTATTATTTTCCATATTTCGGGTATGAGTGATGAGTCATTCCTATTGCATGTGTTGGGTGTAGATTCGATGAACAAGGATTCAGTAATCAACCTCTCTCTCCACCTACATAGATTACTTCCTAGAATCTTAACCCTCTCCCACCATGCTATTGTGTGGTTGTGTGTTAATGCATGCAGTGCAATTGCTGAGCTTTTTTCTAAATTACTTATCTTCTCTGGGTCAACCATTCTTACCTTGGCTAAATTCTTATGTTCCAACAATCCGACTACCCCTGACCTACAAGTTTGACTTATGTAGTTGACTAAACTCACAGTCATTACAAGGTATTTTGTAAATTATATTATTTTGTCTAATTGGATCAACTGGGTCCTTTAACCTACAGAGCTTGTCCCTGAGTGAGTTTGTAGGTATAAATGCCACCCTAATTCCTGCTTTATTTAGAATCCTACATAGGGTCTCAGATGTCCCTTCCTTATATGGTATAACAGTAAAACCCTTGTGGTGGGTGCGTACCGATGAGAAGTTTCGAATTAACACGAAACAGCTGTCCAGTACTCCCAAGTATTCCACTGGTTCTCTCTATCCGACGTCAAATTCTTAACAAATCAAATCCATGCAAACCAACACTTGATAAAGATAAACAAGTCATTCAGTAAATTTGAGTTTCAATCACACTCTAAATGAAATGGGAAGCAATTTTGTTTCAATGATAGTTAGTAAGTGAACAGAAATACTATTCGTTCAGCTAATCTAAAGAGAATAAGGTGATAGCATTAAAAAATAGTAGCCCTCGTACAACTTTAATGTCTGGAATCATCTGCATCGTGGGAACTGAAATAAAAACACAAATAATAACAACTGTGATGAATCATTTTTCATACTGATTTCGTGAGTGAAGGAAGGACAGTAAACTATGAGATTCAACTGGTCAATAACAGTGTTGTTAGTACTCTTTCCAGATTGTAAATAGTTCATCTGGCGAACAACTGGAATCAGATCAGATTCGAAAAACAATGACATATTATAGTTTGATTGAGAAGGTGGAATGATTATATCTGCACCATACTAGCCCAACCTTCAACTATATATATATATATATATATATATATATATAATATATATTGTTTCCTTTCATTCCTAGAGGAACATAGGGCTTCAGCCGTGCGTCTCCATTGCTTTCGGTTCTCTGCTAGAATCTTCACCTGGCTCCATGTCTGCCCACACGTCTTCATCTCCTCTTCACATGACCTCCTACAAGTCACCCCGCCCTCGCACTGATGACCAACTCGCCGCCGCTTCCCTTTCGGCCGGGTTCCACTCGAGCAATAGCTTGTCTAGTGATGTCACTTGATGGCTTGTTTCCTCAGAGTATGGCCAGCCAATCCATCCATCTCCATTTCTTCCTGCCTATTTGTCTCACAATCGGTTTCCTGCTGTGTTGGTTCGCTCATTGCCAGAGATCCCTCTCTGTTGCTGATCTTTTCTGGCCGGCCATCTGATCTTGAGTATTGAGCGAAGACAACTGGCTGTTGATGAAGGTCTGTAGTTTGTTTGAGATGCTCTTTATGACTCACAGTGCAAGTCTCTGATCCGTATAGTGAGTAGCACTGACTGACTTCACATTGGAGTTGAAAATCCGGATCTTATTATCATTTTGATGCTGAGTGCTGTTGACCTCCACACAGACTTGAGAGTAGTGAAAGCTTGTCTTGCTTTTCCGATCGATTCTTGCTTTGATATCCTCGTCAGTTCCGTTCGCCTGTAGTTGAAACGATGCTCTCATGTAGGTAGGTAAAAGAGGTTGTTTCTTTCAGGTTCCTTCCATTTATGCTGGCTGATTGTTGTCTGTTGTTGTTGTTGCTGTTGGTGGTATTGGCCAGGAATCTTCATCACCTCTGTTTTCTCAATGTTCACCTGAAGGCATATCTTTGGTGCTTCTTCCGCCAACTTGTTGCTCAACTATGGAACTAAGGTCTATTTCCACATCATTTCAGTGTTATCATATTATGATCTATTGTGAAAGGTCATTTTCCCTACTTAGCCTAATTCTCGCGAAATTGCCTGATGTACATTGGCAGAAAGCTGAGAAGTAATAATTTGTGTACAGTTGTCACTGTCAAATGCAAATAAATTTGACATAGTTCAGTTGTACAGTCAACACAAAATAAGAAGTTTGAGCGGATAGTTGTTCTCAACAAATTCTTCTTCAGACTCTACAATTATAAATGCAATAATTTAAACAAACAATGGCTGGTAAAAGCAAATTAGAGCTTTATATTGCTTTCGCTATTTTTTCCTTTGTTTCATTGATGTTTACTTGCTGACTTTTTACGGTTTCTATTATCTAAGATATAAGAAATGCTTTGCTAACTTATTATCGTATGTACAAAATCCCATTCCTTTCACTTCACTAAATTCAGTGTTATTATTTGATAATCGTTTACCAATAGTACTTTTAAGTTTATACTTCATCATCCTTTTTATTTCACAATCATTAATATAGTAACTTGTAAAAACAAATTATATTTGCAAAATCTCAGCGAGATTGAAATGAGTAATTCCAACGCTTCTTTCGGCAATCTGGTCTGAATTTCTTCAGGGAAATTAATCGAAATTAACATAACAGAGGTTTATATATAAAAGGAACATCACTTGTTTTTAAAAACTTTGTCCAATCATGAGTCATAACACAAGTATCAACAAGTATAATAAACACAATTTTATGAGCTGTGATCAAAATTTTAGAACTATTCTGTCAAATCTTGCCGACAGTTCATTTGAATCATTAATATAGTCGTTATTTTCACCCTTGAACTTACGTTTAGTCTATCGCATTTGTTGTTTTATTTTTCTGTAGTATACGTATATATACCACACAATTTGAAAAATTGTGGAAACTACCTATTTAGACATTGAAGTATTCAGGTTAAAATATCTGCATGGTGGGTGTTTATGTAACACTTGTAATTACTAAAGCGCTAAATGTACTTGGTACTGTGATGTGCGAATAAAGTGTTTTTGATGTCATTGTTCTGTGGTGAACAGCACACTTCTAGAAAGTCCGTAGGAAAAACTGGAAGTTCTCCTCAGTACTAATTGAAGACAGCAAGCTAACTCAGAACATTCATCCATATAATTTTCAATGGATTTTATCTATCTAATGATTCACGTCTCAATCACAGCCCATACAAACTGATTTTTTTATTTTTATTATAGCTTGACTTCACACAGTATTTTTGATACAAGTATGGAATTTTCAGCATGCGATATCGGTAGCCCAAATTTAGCAGGCCGATCATTGATATCAGATGTGCGTCAACCGGGAATCGAACCCCTGACCATGTGCATGGTCGGCGAGCGTCCTAACCGCTGTACCACCGACTCATACATTGGCATGGGACTCACTTTTGCATGACGACCATAGTTTAACTAAACAAAAAAAAATGCTGAGTGACAAAGTGAAGACTATGCTTACTTATATAAATGAATGATAGAAAAATGTTCTTTAGTAGAGTCAATTTAAATTATGAATATCAAGTACACCTTTACAGACTTATCTTCTAGTGAATCAATTCAACAATTATTAGAAAATTGAATGATCACTTTGAAAGCATCTTTTAATTTTGGAAATACCGACAGCGAGTTATTCCCTTCGTTATGCTCAAATGAATCTGTTATATGCTCGAGAGGAGTTTAAACTTGAATTACCACCATGTAGTAATATGGTTCACTTGAGGTGTTATTCCATGGAATTATATCCCTTAAGAATAAACAATAAGGTGACTAACGAGAACTAATCCCAGTGCAAACAGCATGCAGAAAGCTTTAGGTTACTTCTAAGTGATCTTTACAATTCCATCAAAGCATCACATGTAGTCATGAGAACCGGTGAGAAGCCAAAATCAACTTATCTTCTCATAGGAGAGGCTTTCAGTTGGGAAATATAAAACCAATGGTCAGACAACTAACAAAGTACATAATTCCACTGCAGGTAGATGATGGCATAGTCATCATTCTAAGGAGCACTGCGTTTTTCTGTTGACATACGTGTCGGTGGCACAGCGGTAGAATGCTCGCCAACCACACATGTGGTTCGGGGTTCAGTCTCCGGCCGACTCACTCCTTTACCTGACTAAGCCCTGTGTTCCATTGGGAACGTAAAGGAATATAAATATAAAAAATCAATACTTGAAAATTGATTTGATGCTCAATAGCGACTGGCCCTATTCAATCAGTAACCTGGGGTTCGACTGGGAAGTCGTGACCAGTAGGGTACAGCAGGTTGGAGATGAGGCAGTAACTCATCGAAGAAGTGGTCAAGCTATGTCGTGAATTGGCAGAAGTTAGAACTCATGGGTCATTGAATCAAGTCCCAGTGGCTTAATGGTATGCAAGCTCGCCTTGTAACCAGAAGGTCCTGGGTTTGAACCATAGTGGTGGGTGCGTGCTGATAAAGAGTCCCGAACTAGGTCGAGACAACTAGCTGTCCAGTACTCCCAGCTGATTTTTTGATGGTTCTCTAAATGATATCAGCTCATGATGGAATTATTCAATCAATCAAACAAAATCCTTACTAAATCAATGCTTAAAAATAAAAGTTGACATAGAACACTTTCTGACTTCTTTTAACTTATCCAAATATTCACATGATGAACTTGTAGTAAAGTGAGGTGTTTTCTAGAATAGGTGATTGACTGGAAATTAGAAAAGTGTGAGAAAATGACTGATCAATATTGTTCTGAAGAGTGGACAGGAACTAGTGGATAGAAGATAAAACGTTTTTATAAAATCTGTATGAAAACGCAATGTTAATAATAAACAGTAATAGAGTGATAATAAAGCATGGATGATGGAAATAATAATGATAGTAAAATAATAATGACAATAATAATAGTAAACTTACATAATAAAATGAAGCAAAATTATAGTGAGAACGTTACTCTGAACACAGTAGTGCGAGGAAATGTATGTGATGATTTTGAATCCAGAGGTTCTGTTTCAGATGCCGAATCACCAGTGATTCAGCTATGTACAGATGGCGTATTCGAAGTCCTTTCGTACAATACTGAGGGACTCCTTGTAGCACTGTGAAGCATTCATGCGGGGCTACTCAATGTCCAGAGTTGACAAGGTGTTCGAGAATGGATCTGTTTACCTTATTAGATGTTTAGGAGACAATAGATATCTTCAATTAAAGATAAAGAAAATAATTTGATAGAGTACACGAACCAGAGGAAGTTCACCTTTAAACAGTGTTGTCACTTTACATTCGACTGAGACAAAAAACACTAGCTGGACGTCCCACAAATAAGCCAAATGAGGCATCTTCGAGATCACAGAAGTCGTTGGTACCTGATTTATATGCCCTGAACACAGCTATTGTAAACCTATTTCTGCTTTGTTAACTTAGTTCATCACTTTTAATTGATGATGTCGTGCATTATTAAGGGGGACTATTAGTTCCTTTTCATGCTGTACTGGTGAAATCCTCATTCCTTAAATCTTGTAATCATGTGGTCTGAATCTGTTTAGATGGGTTCAAATAATTTTTCATTTCATCATTTAAGTAATCTTTTAATTCACACTTCTCAACATCTTCCTGCTACCCGAGTCCTTCATTAAGAAACTTATTAATTACTGTTCAGTGAAATATTACATTGTAATCTAGCTACTTCGATTCCTCAGGTTTTAAGTAGTTGATAAGTTAGAGAAGAAATAATATTCAACCTTTTCATCTTGTTTCATTGGTTGTAATTGCTTTGTTCATTTTTAGTGGAAGAAATTCGTTCACGAAGTATGATTTGCCTTTAAACGACGTCCTTTTCAATGTCTATACACTATTATATAGCCTAGTACTATTTATTACACCAGAAAATCTTGAATTATATGACAAATGGTTTTTTGCTCTCTAGTGACTTGCTACAGGATGGAGTATCCTGTAGTTCCAGTGAGGAGTCCTGACCAGTGGGGTCCATCCTGTCCGGGGTGAAGACAAATTCTCACCGATGACATTGGCTTGTGGTAGCGCTAAAATCAAGAAATCTGGTGGAAGTTGTTAGGATTCATGAGGTGGATTTCAGTGATTGAATGGTATACCTGCTCGCCTTGTAACCAAAAGGTCATGGGTTTGAACCCTTGTGGTGGGTGGGTGTGTACTGCCTATGAGTCCCTAGCTAAAACGAAACTGCTGTTCAGTAGTACTCCCTGGTTTTCTATGGTTCTTTAACTGATAATATCAATCGGTGGGCAAGCTCGAAAAATAGTTTTGTGATAAAATAGTTTGTATGGAATAAACTAAGTGGAACAGAGATAGATGAGTTAGAGATTTCTCCAAGTGATCAAACTGTTAAAATTAATTACACGAGAATAATTCAGGGTGAAAAGGACTAAATAGTAAGACGGTCAGAGTAATAATAAGTTTTTGCTAGAATGGTTCATTTTTGTACAGATAAATTAAAGTGTTGTCTGAAGCGAAGAACTCACAACTTTTTGTGTATTCCGGTTACACCTCGTTTACAAAATTAGGATTATTTATAACTGACATGGGATAAATCACTATAAAGTCTCTGATAATATCAGTTATATTGTGATGGTGTGTTACAGAGAATGAGTTCCAACGGAATATGATTCTCACATATTCGCACAGTTCAGTTCTGCGTTAGCAACAGAATAGTATGTATATTTGAACATTCTATTTCATGTCGTTTAGTTTAAATCAAAATCACACGCTCATTGATTGGCTGACGAATATAAACTATATATATATATATATATATATATATATATATATATATATATATAATGAAAAAATATACCTTGGCTTCCGTGTCTTACCTTCTGATGTTACAATATGTTCAGTATAAACACTAAATACATGATACATCACTTATTTTATAGGAAAAAACATTGGTACATAAACGTCACAAAGAATATTTCCAACAGGTTGCAGACCTTTATCAACAACTGTCTTCGTTCTATACTCAAGATCAGATGGCCGGAAAGAATCACCAACAAGAAACTATGGGGACAAACAAAACAAGAACGAATCGCTCAACAAATATGCAGGAGAAAGTGGAGATGGATTGGACACTCGCTGAGCTGAGGAGGCCGCTTGGTGACATCGCGCGTCAGTCAGGCCAGTGCTCGAGTGGAACCCGAAAGGGGAGCGGCGAGTGGGACGTCAGTGCAAGGATGACATGGAGGAGATCGTGCGAAGAGGAACTGAAACAGTATGGATTAACATGGATGCGGGTGAAAAATACAGCAGAAGACAGAAGCAAGTGGAGGCGTGCAGTTGAAGCCCTATGTTCCACTAGGACCCCAAGGGAACAATAATAATAATAATACACAAACGTCGATCAGTTTAGAGTCATCAAGAAGAGTGTGTGTAAATCATAAGTCAATATTTCTTCCTTTCATTCACTGTTTTCTAAGTATACTTTTAAATATTGATAATCACTTGATAGCGTGAGAATTTATCCAGTTATAATTATATGACAAGCAAAGCATAAAAGATGAAACATATTCCTAATGAATGTAAGTCAGCCTAATATGATACCATGTATATTAATGTTATTTTAAAATTAAATCAACATGTGCAACACAATATTTATTTATTGTTTGAAGTTTTCATTTTCAGTTGGTTATCGGGGTTAAGCGGATGGCAATGCTTAGGCTTATGAAGAGTTAACTAAGTTTAGTAAAATACTCTTAAGAAATAATAATACTGATAAGATTTATCAGTAGTACATTGATGGACGTTCATCGGTATAAGGATATCATGGGAGAAACGAATAGAAGACACAGAAACACAATATGGCAGGCAGAAGTAGGACTGTAAACGGTAGAAGACAAGAAGCTTGGTAAAGGAATGTTTCAATTCCTGTATAATCCCCATCCAGGCATTAATGAAAACAAAACACGTAGATCAGCGAAGAGTCTCTTTTTCGCCGGCGAATTCATTTTCTTAGCTGTACAATCTACAGAGTCAAGAACAACCTGTCAAAGGCAATACGGTTTTGCCTTCTTTGTATCGCTAAAGCTCTGGCCATTCACACATAGAAAAACCGGAGCTGTGCATACAAAAGAGGATTACTCAACCACTTCTACTGTTATGGTAACAACTTTTTTTGATTTGATTTTTTTGATTTTGATAACTTAATTTTGTTTATTTGCCTGTTCTTTAATTGCTTATATTTCTAGAATTCACTTAGAACTCTTGCGTAATTTCGTATTATCTACTTTGTTCCTTTGTGCATCCTGAGTAAAACTCACTCATCAAACTATTCACATTATTACATAACTTCTTTTAACAACTGATTGTGACAACTCATCACATTTGTTACTACCCCAATTTCACTAACACCTAATTTTCTTGACTGATTTTGTGTTACGTAACTCCAATTACCAATCTTTACCTGTTTAGTTAAAATAACCATAACCAATTGTATTTTTGTTTGACAAACTTAATGTACACATAAATACAAAATAACACACATATATTTGCGATTGTACAGCTAGGAAAATGAATTCGCCGAAAAGAGACTCTTCGCTAATCTACGTGTTTTGTTTTCACAGGAATTTTAACTTGCAATTTGATATGGTTATACAGCGAAATTATGTACACCTGATTTGAAAATCACCGTTTGCACAGATCTTCCGTGTCATGCTACTTCCATCCTTCAAATTGTGTTTCTTTGTGTTCCTCCTATCATGTCTCCCAGGTTTCTTCACAACGCTGAATTATTCGCTTCCTCTGACTTCAAATCTATCTCTCCCTGCTTTGTGATGCTTTTATGCCAACGAACGTCCCCCTATATACTACTGATAGAACTCGTCAGTAGCATATGCCACAACACAAAAAGCAACACGGAAGATCTGTCTGTGACAATGAAGTTTTTCAAATAGAGTTTACATAATTTCACTATATTGAGATATCAAATTGCAGATAAATATTCCGTCACTAAGTCTCTCGACTACTACTACCACTACACATTGTAATCTGTCTACAATTTCATTGGAAACACACACACTTCCAACTACACATAGAGTGACATTCAAACAAACTTGGTTAAGGCATAACAATCATAATAATAATAACAATAATAGTTATTGAGAACGCATCATAAAGTATAAAAAAAGAAACCGAAATATTTGTGCTACGCGTTAAATTCCATGAGTAACTTCTCAAGTTATTCACTCAGACATATTTTTTCTAAAAGTTAATTTCTAAATCAGGGAATATTGCATTGATAAACCGTGCATTTTTAAGAAGTTTATCGTAAGTTGAAAGAATATAAAGTTTTACAGATTTATAGTGGAATATTATCATTTTTTGTATGTGTAGTGGACCTAGTAGCTAGGTAAGTATATAAACGCAATTAAAAGGACAGAACAGGTACTAACAAATACGTACATATAAGATATTCAGTTCACTTAAGTTAATATACACAAAAACGACTGAGGCTATTTGAGGAAAAACTATAACAGTCACAAAATACACAAATTATAGACGTACGAAATTATAGGAATGTAATTGTCCTTCTCTTGATTATACAAATTCTCCACTACAACTTAGAGCTGTCAACCGTCGGAAGTCTCCACGTAGAGTAAAGCAGATAGGAGCAAAGATCTTGACGGGGATGTGTCAACCAGTGCGAGACAGCGTTGGTCAGCAGATGTGCTGGGCGAGCAGCTGGAGAGAGAGCGAACGATTCGTTCCTTGCGCGCGGTTCAAGGTTTAAGGTTAAATTCCTTCTTTTTTTTCGTGAACATATAATTTGATATGTTTTTAGGCCGCCACATATGTATGTGTGATTAGGATAGTTTTCCCATATAAACCATTTGATAGATGACGTTAAATTTAAAAAAATACTTTAAATATTTCACAATATACTGAGGAAATATTGCTTAATGGATATTTATCAGTTGTAGTAGTTTGAAAGTTCAATAAACTAAAAGTCACGAAGTATCTATGCAAAATCTTATGTAAAAGCTGTTACCTGTTCGAAGAACCAATGAATAGGTGTAGATGGCGAGAATGAAATGGACTTCTGGAATTATACCTTCTATTATGGTTTCCTTAATTTCTTCAGTATACAGTGAAACACGTCGAAATTCAGTATCATATACACGCATTAATTTGTACCTGAAAATCATTGACAAAGCTATCAGTTTCATCCAGCATATTATCTGCTAACTATCTGGATGAAGAGAACTAGATAAGGCACACATGAAAAAAATGCTTGAGTTGGTACAAATTCTCGTCGCAGCACTTATACTTCTATCTTTCTGTATAAACGTGAGAAACCAGATATTGAAGTAAGAATAGACAGAAAGATTTTGATGCACATGTCTGAATAATGTGATGACAATAAATCTGGTTTTATATATGCTGTATAGGGTTCTTTGCAAATAAATCAAGAGAGACGATCATTATAATAAGGGTTTTGTATTTCCCAATGAATGAAAAACAAAACGATATTGTTTTTACTGACGTTTCGCTATTTAATGCCACTAATAGCTTTATCAAAGTATTATTATTTATTTATTTTGTCGTCATTCCATATAGAGCAGAGACGTCAGATGATATCAGAAGAGTACTCAATCAGCTCGACATCAGAGTTTTCTTTAAAACTTCAGACACACTTCAAAGCAACCCTGTCCATATAAAAGACCAAATCCCTAAAGATTCTCTATCTGATTGTGTCTATAAAATAAAATGCTTGCTTGGAATGTGATGCGATTTACATCGGACAAACATCTCGAGAAATCAAAATCAGAAGAAATGAACACCGTAGAGCATCTCTTCGACCACCGAGAAATCCCGTTGAAATACAAAAACTTGAAAAATCATCAGCCACAGCTCGTCTACACGCTATAGAATCAGGCCACAAAATTGATTTTGACAATATTGAAATCATCCAGAAAAACTTCAGAAATCACAAAGAACGTCTAATATCAGAAGCACTTCATATCAAGTGGAATCCGAATTGCCTGAATAGGAATGATGAACTAAAACAGAATCTGACCTGGTTACAATACCTCCTTCCCCCATCAAGTGACAAAATCAACACGAATGTGATATGCAAGTTCATTATGTAAACACACATTAATTTTATAACGTTACACACTGATCAAATCCAACAATCTACACTTGGTTTTGTTATCTTTACCAATTGACCTACTTGACAACGAAAATGCCCCCAAACAGACGAACGATATCATAACATGATATCATAACAGACGTACGTTGTGTTACCTTTGTTATTTGGTTTAGTGATCTTCATTGCTATTTTAACTTTCAATATGTCCCTTTAACTTGACCTAAGTCTATTTTCTCACCCCCTAACTCTTTGTTATATATATGCTGAGATTTTGTAAATTCCGGTTTAATAATACTTTGATAAAGCTATTAGCATGAAATAGCGAAACGTCAGTAAAAACAATATCGTTTTGTTTTTCATTCATTGGGAAATACAAAAACCTTTATTATAATGAACATCATATACCCAATACCTAAATTTTTTCAAACCGTTAAAAGTGAACTTGGTTTGGACATATATAACAAAAAAGATGATGGTTGAAGTATTTCGTGAAGGATAATAAAAATCACAAAAAATCAATGCAGAACGCAGAGGGAACTTGAAATCACTACGTTTACAACAAAAATCTTCCCTAAACCGATATGAATTCTGTTTAAATTTGCATTAAATAGTGGGGTAATATTAAACACTGTATTTTCTTAATACAATTGTTAACTTTTCAAGATAAAATTAAGGATTATTCACCGAAGATGAAAAAAGTACGTTTATAAGACTGAATCGCTCTTATCATTTATTCAGGTTAATTTGTATTTCTCACTGACCGATTATAATGGGCTGAAATATATACGGGTTTTTGAAACTATTTGAAACTAGGTTTCAGTGACAGTGGAAACGCCATCACTCAAAGGGTTTTCATGTACACTCAACTTCAGCAAAGTCACCCAAAATATGATGAAATATTCATCTCGGATTCCATTGCTAGCCACCGTCAACTGAACATACATATGACACTTAGATCGTCAAATTATCATTGACACTTTTATTGCATTCGATACACCAGATTCCACATTTAAAGTAGCAGAGACGATCTGTGCTTGAGTATAAGGGTGGGAACTGATTTTAGTCAGTAGTTTAGTCTTTGATGAAGATAGTGCTGAAAATTTTATCACATTGTATGATAAGGCGTTTACGAAAAATATTTATGGAAGCTCATAGATTTCGTACTGATTTAAGTATGTGTTGTTACCGCAACAATATTGGGTATGGGTTCAGCGGTAGAATGCTCACCAACCACACACAACCACACGAAGTTCGGTCCCCGGCCGACGCGCTTCTTTACCCGGCTAAGGCTGTAATGAGACTGGTAAAGGGGGAAGGTTAGGCACAAAGCCAGCCATACCATCCCCTAAAAATAAACAACACTGTTACCGAAACTTCAAGTCTGTAGCTTGAAGCCCTATGTTCCACTGGGAACGTAAAGGAATGTAAATTTTAAAAAATCAATACTTGAAAATTGATTTGATCCTCACTAGCGACTGGCTGTATTCAGTCAGTAACCTGAAGTTCGACTGGGAAGTCGTGACCAGTAGGGTACAGAAGGTTGGAGATGAGGCAGTAACTCATCGAAGAAGTGGCCGCGCTATGTCGTGAATTGGCAGAAGTTAGAACTCATGGGTCATTGAATCAGGGCCCAGTGACTTATTGGTATGCAAGCTCACCTTGTAACCAGAAGGCCCTGAGTTCGAACCATGGTGGTCGGTGAGTGCTGATCAAGAGTCCCGAACTAGGACGAGACAACTAGCTGTCCAGTACTCCCAGGTGATTTTTCGACGGTTCTCTAAATGATATCAGCTCATGATGGAATTATTCAATCAATCAAACAAAATCCTCACTAAATCAATGCTTAAAAATAAAAGTTGACATAGAACACTTTCTGACTTCTTTTAACTTATCCAAATATTCATATGATGAACTTGTAGTAAAGTGAGGTGTTTTCTAGAATAGGTGATTGACTGGAAATTAGAAAAGTGTGAGAAAATGACTGATCAATATTGTTGTGTAGAGTGGACAGGAACTAGTGGATAGAAGATAAAACGTTTTTATAAAATCTGTATGAAAACGCAATGTTAATAATAAACAGTAATAGAGTGATAATAAAGCATGGATGATGGAAATAATAATGATAGTAAAATAATAATGACAATAATAATAGTAAACTTACATGATAAAATGAAGCAAAATTATAGTGAGAACGTTACTCTGAACACAGTAGTGCGAGGAAATGTATGTGGTGATTTTGAATCCAGAGGTTCTGTTTCAGATGCCGAATCACCAGTGATTCAGCTATGTACAGATGGCGTATTCGAAGTCCTTTCGTACAATACTGAGGGACTCCTTGTAGCACTGTGAAGCATTCATGTGGGGCTACTCACTGTCCAGAGTTGACAAGGTGTTCGAGAATGGATCTGTTTACCTTATTAGATGTTTAGGAGACAATAGATATCTTCAATTAAAGATAAAGAAAATAATTTGATAGAGTACACGAACCAGAGGAAGTTCAACTATAAACAGTATTGTCACTTTACATTCGACTGAGACAAAAAACACTAGCTGGATGTCCCACAAATAAGCCAAATGAGGCATCTTCGAGACCACAGAAGTCGTTGGTACCTGATTTATATGCCCTGAACACAGCTATTGTAAACCTATTTCTGCTTTGTTAACTTAGTTCATCACTTTTAATTGATGATGTCGTGCATTATTAAGGGGGACTATTAGTTCCTTTTCATGCTGTACTGGTGAAATCCTCATTCCTTAAATCTTGTAATCATGTGGTCTGAATCTGTTTAGATGGGTTCAAATAATTTTTCATTTCATCATTTAAGTAATCTTTTAATTCACACTTCTCAACATCTTCCTCCTACCCGAGTCCTTCATTAAGAAACTTATTAATTACTGTTCAGTGAAATATTACATTGTAATCTAGCTACTTCGATTCCTCAGGTTTTAAGTAGTTGATAAGTTAGAGAAGAAATAATATTCAACCTTTTCATCTTGTTTCATTGGTTGTAATTGCTTTGTTCATTTTTAGTGGAAGAAATTCGTTCACGAAGTATGATTTGCCTTTAAACGACGTCCTTTTCAATGTCTATACACTATTATATAGCCTAGTACTATTTATTACACCAGAATATCTTGAATTATATGACAAATGGTTTTTTGCTCTCTAGTGACTTGCTACAGGATGGAGTATCCTGTAGTTCCAGTGAGGAGTCTTGACCAGTGGGGTCCATCCTGTCCGGGGTGAAGACAAATTCTCGCCGATGACATTGGCTTGTGGTAGCGCTAAAATCAAGAAATCTGGTGGAAGTTGTTAGGATTCATGAGGCGGATTTCAGTGATTGAATGGTATACCAGCTCGCCTTGTAACCAAAAGGTCATGGGTTTGAACCCTTGTGGTGGGTGGGTGCGTACTGCCTATGAGTCCCTAGCTAAAACGAAACAGCTGTTCAGTAGTACTCCCTGGTTTTCTATGGTTCTTTAACTGATAATATCAATCGGTGGGCAAGCTCGAAAAATAGTTTTGTGATAAAATAGTTTGTATGGAATAAACTAAGTGAAACAGAGATAGATAAGTTAGAGATTTCTCCAAGTGATCAAACTGTTAAAATTAATTTACATGAGAATAATTCAAGGTGAAAAGGACTAAATAGTAAGACGGTCAGAGTAATAATAATTTTTAGCTAGAATGGTTCATTTTTGTACAGATAAATTAAAGTGTTGTCTGAAGCGAAGAACTCACAACTTTTTGTGTATTCCGGTTACACCTCGTTTACAAAATTAGGATTATTTATAACTGACATGGGATAAATCACTATAAAGTCTCTGATAATATCAGTTATATTGTGGTGGTGTGATACAGAGAATGAGTTCCAACGGAATATGATTCTCACATATTCGCACAGTTCAATACTGCGTTATATATATATATATATATATATATATATATATATATATATATAACGGTTTGATTAATGAAAAAATATATCTTGGCTTCCGTGTCTTACCTTCTGATGTTACAATATGTTCAGTATAAACACTAAATACATGATACATTGTAGTGACCCGTTTTATTACTCATAATCGTACTATACTTTCATTGTGTAATTGTACTTTGATTTGTTCATTACTCTAAATCTTGGGTGTTAACAATTGATACTTTTGTACTCGCTCGATTTTTGAATTGTTGATTGCTGCAATAATACACTATCGTATTCCTTCGCAAGTGCCTTTTGAATTACGTTGCGGATGTCGAGTAATCGCAACGTTAGGTCACAATTATAAACGCGAGGAAGTACTAAGATATACGTGTACGCTAGTGTAGTCAAAATATAGCAGCAACAACATCACTTATTTTATAGGAAAAAACATTGGTACATAAACGTCACAAAGAATATTTCCAACAGCCTGTTGCAGACCTTTATCAACAACTGTCTTCGCTGGCTCTAAACTCAAGATCAGATGGCCGGAAAGATTAAGAACCAACAAGAAACTATGGGAACAAACAAAACAAGAACGAATCGCTCAACAAATATGCAGGAGAAAGTGGAGATGGATTGGACACTCGCTGAGCTGAGGAGGCCGCTTGGTGACATCGCGCGTCAGTCAGGCCAGTGCTCGAGTGGAACCCGAAAGGGGAGCGGCGAGTGGGACGTCAGTGCAAGGGTGACATGGAGGAGATCATGTGAAGAGGAGCTGAAACAGTATGGATTAACATGGATGCAAGTGAAAAATACAGCAGAAGACAGAAGCAAGTGGAGGCGTGCAGTTGAAGCCCCATGTTCCACTAGGAATCCAAGGCAACAATAATAATAATAATAATACATAAACGTCGATCAGTTTAGAGTCATCATGATGAGTGTAAATCATAAGTCGATATTTCTTCCTTTCATTCACTGTTTTCTAAGTATACTTTTGAATATTGATAATCACTTGATAGCGTGAGAATTTATCCGGTTAACTATATGATAAACAAAGTATAAAAATGATACATATTCAGCCTAATATGATACCATGTATATTAATGTTATTTTAAAATTAAATCAACATGTGCAACACAATATTTATTTATTGCTTGAAGTTTTCATTTTCAGCTGGTTATCGGGCTTAAGCGGATGGCAATGCTTAGGCTTATGAAGAGTTAACTACGTTTAATAAAATACTCTTAAGAAATGATAATCTAGCATTAGTAATATCATCATTGTTATTCTCGTGTCTACTACTGATAAGATTTATCAGTAGTACATAGATTGGCGTTCATCGGCATAAGGATATCATGGGAGAAACCAATAGAAGACAAAGAAATACAATATGACAGGCAGAAGTAGCACTGTAAACGGTAGAAGACCAGAAACTTGGTAAAGAAATGTTCGCTTGCATTTTGAAATGGTTATAGAGCAAAATTATCTTTTGTGTCAGGCTACTTCCATCCTTCACATTGTGTTTCTTTATGTCATCTCTATCATGTCTCCCAGGTTTCTCCACAACGCTGAATTATTTGCTTCCTATGAAATCAAATCTGTCTTCCTGCTTTGTGATGCTTTAACACCGATGAACGTCCCTCTACATACTACTGATAAAACTCGTCAGTAGCATATGCCACAACACAGAACAACACGGAAGATCTATCTGTGCAAGTGATGATTTTCAAATAGAGTGTACATAATTTCGCTATATTGAGATATCAAATTGCAGATAAATATTCCGTCACTAAGTCTCTCGACTACTACTACCACTACACATTGTAATCTGTCTACAATATCATTGGAAAGATAACACACACACACACAGTGCCAACTACACATAGAGCGACATTCAAACAAACAAACTTGGTTAAGGCATAACAATCATAACAATAATAATAATAATAATAATAATAATAGTTATTGAGAATGCATCATAAAGTATAAAAAAAGAAACCGAAATATTTGTGTAACGCGTTAGATTCCATGAGTAATTTCTCAAGTTATTCACTTAAACATATTTTTTCTAAAAGTTTATTTCTAAATCGGGGAATATTGCATTGATAAACCGTGCATATTTAAGAAGTTTATCGTAAGTTGAAAGAATATAAAGTTTTACGGATTTATAGTGGAATATTATAACTTTTTGTGTGTATTTGTGATTAGGATAGTTTCTCCATATAAACCATTTGATAGATGATGTTAAATTTTAAAAAATACTTTAAATATTTCACAATATACTGAGGAAATATTGCTTAGTGGATGTTTATCAGTAGAAGTAGTTTGAAAGTTCAATAAACTAAAAGCCACGAAGTATCTATGCAAAATCTTTACAAGCGGTTACCTGTTTGAAAAACCAATGAATAGGTAGACGGCGCTCTATCTCAACTTCATCGACTTTGAAAAGGCCTTCGACAGCGTCGATCGAGAGGTGCTCTGGCAACTACTTCACTACTACGGGGTGCAACAGAAAATTATACATCTCATCCAATAGCTGTACGACAATGCTGCATGCCAAGTAATCCAAAACGGGAAACTTACGGAATCCTTCAAAGAAGTGAGGACAGGAGTAAGACAAGGCTGCCTACTATCGCCAATGATTTTCCTGATTGCAGTAGACTGGATAATGTGACAGATAGACAGCGGGGAATGAGGAAACAGGCATAAAATGGACTCACACAAAAAACTTGCAGGATCTGGACTTCGCCGAATAAATATGTCTGATTTCACACAAACTGGAAGATATGAAAGCGAAAGGCAACAATTTGGCAGAAGAAGCATCCAGAGAAGACAGGACTTCAGGTGAACATAGAGAAATCACAGGTGATGAAGATTCCTGGGCAACACCACCAACAGCAGCAACAACAACAGACAACGATCAGCATAAATGGAAGGAACCTGAAAGAAACAACCTCTTTTACCCGCATACCTGGGAAGCATCGTTTCAACTACAGGTGGGTGGAACTGACGAGGATATCAAAGCAAGGATCGATTGGAAAAGCAAGACAAGCTTTCACTACTCTCAAGTCTGTGTGCACATCAGCACTCAGCATCAAAAATAAGATCCGGATTTTCAACTCCGATGTGAAGTCAGTCAGTGCCGCTTGCTATACAAATCAGTGACTTGCACTGCACGTCATAAAGAGCATCTCAAGCAAACTACAGACCTTCATCAACAGCTAGCTGTCTTCGCTCAATACTCAAGATCAGATGGCCGGCCGGCCAGAAAAGATCAGCAACAGAGAGGGATCTCTGGCAATGAGCGAACCAACACAGCAGGAACCAACCGATTGTGAGACAAATAGGCAGGAAGAAATGGTGGTAGGTGGATTGGCTGGCCATACTCTGAGGAAACCAACCATCAAGTGACTGACATCACTAGACAAGCCGTTGCTCGAGTGGAACCTGGCCGAAAGGGAAGCGGCGGCGAGTTGGTCATCAGTGCGAGGGCGGGGTGACTTGTAGGAGGTCATGTGAAGAGGAGATGAAAACGTGTGTGCAGATCTGGAGCCAGGTGAAGACTCTAGCAGAGAACCGAACGCAATGGTGACCTACGACTGAAGCCCTATATTCGTCTAGAAATTAAAGGAAATAATAATAATAAGGATGGGAACTGATTTCAGTCAGTAGTTTAGTCTTTGATGAAGATAGTGCTGAAAATTTTATCACATTGGATAATAAATCGTTTACGAAAAATATATATGGAAGCTCATAGATTTCGTACTGATTTAAGTATGTGTTGTTACCGCAACAATACTGGGTTTGCGTTCATTCTTATTTCGATATACAACAATATGCTACTGACTGGTCACTCTACCACTATACTTGTGGTGAGAGCTGTCTACTAGCCAAATTGGTAGACAATAATTTACGTCAATATTTACGTTCCCAAGATTTGTCGTGAGAAAATGTGAACAAAGATTGATTCGAAACCGACCACAGCTGACTTTGCGTAGGCGGATGCAGTTAACAGATAGAGGATTTGACATTCAAGAAACAGTCACAAATAGATGAAAGATTAACTTTACGTGAGAAACAACCAATCGGAAGACTGTGTTTGTTTGCTTAAATAACCATAGTAATGTACATGCAAATATATAAATATGCGTTGATTTCCTTAATAAATGTTCTGTTGCCTGAATCTTGCCTTCTGTTGTTACATTTGGTGTCGCTGCCTGTCGCGAAATGAAAGTCCCATGGCCTGCAGCTTTTGAAGAAGGAGACATATGGATCTTCTTAAGGGAATTCGAAGCTATTGCAGAGTTGAATGGCGTGCAAGAGCCATCAGCGAAGACGGTTGTTCTTGGAACACTACTAAGAGGCCGGGCGAAGACAGCATATGATAGTGTGAGGCAAACAGAGGGGCAAGCAACTTGGAAGTCAGTGGTTGAACGCTTGAACCAGGAGTTTGACAGCCCGATGGACAGAGAGCGGGCAATGCAGCAGTTTCGCAACATGAAGCTGGGAGTTGATGGTGACCCTCTCGTATTGGCGCTGACCTTGACAAGCCTACTTCGTCGCGCTCTACCAACACTGGACGAAGATTCTGAGGCACAAATGTTGGCATCCCAGTTTATGGAGAGTGTCCCAGAACATATATCCGAACAGCTACATCTGGTTAACACCGTACAGCCACTGGACATCGGGGAGCTTGCGAAGGTGACCAGACAACTGTTGAGTAAGGCGGTTGCAGCGGTAGAGCCACCAAAATCCGAGCAGTGTGAGAAACAAATCGAAGAGTTGCAACGTGAAGTGGCCGCGCTGAGACTGAGCGTGCGGAGAGACCGGTGTTTCGCATGTGGCAAACTGGGGCACTGGAGAGACCGCTGCCCGGAAAGACGACAAAGAAGAATTTTTAAAAGGTATACTGTGTCTTCTTCCTGTGTTCCGAGACTGGAGGTAATAGGGGCGATGGAGAAGGAGGCAATATATTCGAAGTTACGGGTAACCGATCGCGAGTTGGTGTGTTTAATCGACACAGGAGCTGCAGTCTAACTCGTAGATAGGAGTCTATGTGAGAGTATAAGACCGTGTTCGTTGACAGTGCAGACAGTAGGCGGTCACGTGTTAAGAATCGCGGGAGTTTCAGACTGCAGTATTAGAATTGGAGAGGATTGCGTGCCGTTCCCATTCCTGGTTGTACCTGAATTGCACCGAACAATCCTTAGGGCCGACTTTTTGCGAGAAGTGGATGCAGTGATTAACATGAAGAAAAGGGTTGTCGTTACGAAGTACGGGTGTTTTAGCATGCACGAGAATAGTGAGGTAGCAGGGATTGCGGCATCGGAAGTCCGAAGTATAGCAAAGTTACTCAGCAAATACGATCATCTGTTTACTGGAGATGGGGACCCATACGGTTATTGCGATGAGGTGAATCATGAAATTCCGTTAAGTGGCCCAAAAGTAACGTCATTTACCACGCGAAGAGTTCCATGTCATTTAGAAGGTGAAGTTGAGCGACAGGTGCGAGAGATGTTAAAAGATGATATTATTGAAGAAGCTGATAGCCCGTACAACTCTCCAGTGCTGTTAGTAAAAAAGGCTAATGGGAAGTATAGATTCTGCGTTGATGTTCGACAGTTAAACAGTGTGACAGCGTTAAGACCATGTGCCATGCCAACAGTAGTAGAAACTTTAGATCGCCTACAAGGCGCAAATTTGTTTTCAGTTCTCGATCTTCGCTCAGGATACTGGCAGATACCGATAAAGCCAGGTGATAGAGATAAGACGGCATTCATCGTGGGTCAGACATAATATCGATTTAAATGCATGCCGTTTGGACTAGCAGGTGCACCGTTCACGTTCAGACGACTGATGACGCTATTACTTAAGAACTTGAAAAACGTTGAGGTGTACGGTGATGATCTCGTCATATATAGTCAAAACGAAAACGATCATGTGAACCATGTGGAAGCCGTGCTGCGACGCATCGAAGAGTTTGGACTGCGCGTCAACAAAACCAAGTCTCAGATAGCCAAAAAGAATGTAACTCTTTTGGGACATAAAGTGGGAAATGGTGAGATTAAACCACTACCGGAGAAAATCTTGACGATAAAGACGATACCGGCCCCGAATTCAAAGAGAAAATCGAGACAATTCTTAGGTAGAGCAGCGTTTTATAGTCGCTTCGTGAAGAACTTCAATGAGATAGCAGCCCCTCTGTACAGGCTACTAGGTGAACCGAAGTTTGTTTGGTCGGAGGAATCGCAGAAGACATTCAACAGGATTAAACAGCTGCTCGACCACCAACAAATGACACTAAAGCTACCTGTACCTGGAAGACAGTTCACAGTGTGCACAGATGCCAGTGACTACGCCATAGGTGCGGTCCTAAGACAAGGTGAGGGAATCGTTGAGGATGCCAGTCGGGTTTTGACACACACAGAGCGAAAGTATCCAACGATAGAGAAAGAATGTTTAGCGATGGTATGGGCAATCGACAAATGGAGACCTTATTTATTCGGCCGGCGGTTCCACATCGAAACGGATCATAAGCCGCTACAGTTTCTGAAGACAGCGAGAGACCAACGAGGGAAATTGTCACGGTGGATGTTGCGTCTTCAGGAGTACGATTTTACCATCTCACACGTTCCTGGAAATGAAAATGTCTTGGCAGATTTGTTATCGAGACCAGAAGACGAGTCTGAGTTGCCCGAGGTCGCGTACGGAGTGCATGCAGTAGAACAAGACCCACTAAGACTGGCACGCAGACAAAGGTTGGACGATACGCTGAATACAGTAATACAGGTGATCACTAACGGAATAGAAGTGGATTCAGCTACAGCGAGTAAGGAGCTAACCACACTACTCAGACAGAGAGATCGACTAAGAGTGAATGTCTACGGAACTCTGCCCTGGCGAGAGGATGACGGAAGCTGGCTAGCTGTCATACCTCAATCGTCGCGCCACGACATGATAGAAGAATGCCACCAGCTAGCACATACCGGAGTGGCCAGAACAACCGACCTCTTGAGACAAAGTATGTACTAGCCAGGTATGAGATAAGACGTAGCAAGATATGTACTTGGATGTCCACGGTGCCAGCTAATGAAAGGCGACCGGTGCATACGACCACCACTTTAGTCGATTCCAGTTACGGCGATAGGTGACTTGTGGTCCGTAGATGTTATGGGTCCATTTCCTCAGACATCCAATGGTAATCAGTACGTCTTGGTGATGACGGAACACGTGACACGATGGGTAGACGTCGTAGCAATCCCAGACCAACGCGCAAGGACCGTGACAGATGCAGTAGTTAGACACATCGTTGCAGACCATGGCGTACCAAAGACAATACTGACAGACCAAGGTCCGTGTTTCGAAAGTGAAGAATTTACTTCCCGTTTGCAGCAGCTTGGCATCAAGAGGATCCGAACGACCCCACACCATCCACAAACGAATGGCCTGACGGAGAGAAACAACCGTACGCTGAAGGAGTGGCTGGCCTCGAAGGGCGGTAACTGGGAAACGGAGCTGCCACTGATTCTACTAACACATCGTGCCACCACCCAGGAAACAACGAAAAAGTCACCCTTTCAACTGATGTATGGTAGAAAACCACGATTACCGATGCACAACGAAACCTGGCCCCTTCACCAAAAGTGGAGTACGACGAAATTAAAAGCAGAACGGAAAGAAGCCGTCAAGAATGCAATGCAGAAGCAGCGGAGGGATGTCGCGAAGTCTCAGCTGAGAGAAAAGACTCAGTGCATTACCTTCTCAGTCGGGGACCAAGTGAAGTGTAGAGACAAAAGATATGCTGTCGGATGCTGGCCAGGTTCACGCAAACTCCTTCCAAAGTGGAAAGGACCATACACAGTCAAAAAAAGACGGGGTCAAGTATATGCCATCAGAAGAGGTGACAAACAAAAACGAGTTAACGCCAGTCAGATCCAACGATGGGTGCATTGGGACAAGCCGGTCTGTAACAATCATCAACGAGAGGACGCATCACCCAGAAGGTCGGAACGCCTGCGCGCGAAGCTATTTGACGGGGGGTCGAGTGTGGTGAGAGCTGTCTACTAGCCAAATCGGTAGACAGTAATTTACGTCAATATTTACGTTCCCAAGATTTGTCGTGAGAAAATGTGAACAAAGATTGATTCAAAACCGACCACAGCATACTTTGCGTAGGCGGATTCAGTTAACAGATAGAGGATTTGACATTCAAGAAACAGTCACAAATAGATGAAAGATTAACTTTACGTGAGAAACAACCAATCGGAAGACTGTGTTTGTTTGCTTAAATAACCATAGTAATGTACATGCAAATATATAAATATGCGTTGATTTCCTTAATAAATGATCTGTTGCCTGACTCTTGCCTTCTGTCGTTACATACTCACACACTGTGAAAGACACACAAGATTAACTAGTGAGACAGATATTTATTCCAGCAGTAAAAGGCTGTAAAGACTGGGAACTACAGTTGATGTTGCACTTTTTTGATAAAGCCAGAAAAACCAAATTCCCAGTAATAAAATGATACTATTCTATTTCATAATGTTATATGATCCCGACTATAATACGATAGTATATTCACGTTCTACGATGTTCTAGACGCTGCACACTATCGAAGACGAATAACATTGTATTAAGAAGTATAAGTGGAAACTTGAAAAAAATATTTTAAACGGAATCAGATTTCAAAGAGGACCAGGCAAACGTGTGGGAAACTACGCAAAACATAAATCAGAAATGAGGACCAATATTGAATAATACAATGGCAAATATGCAACAAGCATATGTAAAATTAGTTTTTGTAATCGTGTATTATGTGTACATGAATTAGTTTTATAGGCGTACAGTTACAATTAATACAGGGGCGTTACAGAATCACTAATACAGATGACTGATCAGTGTAATCAAATTGCAGTTACCAAGGGAGTAAATGATTGGCAGCGTTCTCTTTCTGCATGCATGAGTTTGGTTTGAAATGTTTGATTGCAATTGCTTCAGAAAATCGTAGTAATTTTGCTGTCTTTTGTATGTTTCGTATTTTTTACGAATTTGGAAATCTCGACGAAATGCCCCGCGCATCTACAAAGTGTTCGGTAATTACATTTCGCGAATATCTGATTCCTTTTAAGCATAAGCTTCTTGAGATATGCTGAGAGAACCGCATAGAAGACTTTCTTAATAATAGTAATAATAATAATCTACTTTATTCCAAAAACAGTACTTATAATTCAAAATGGTATTCTCAGCATATGTCACAATCTTGCATCTGATTTACTCAAAATATAAATAAAATTAAAACAAAATTAACCAGAAGAATTTGTTCACATTTACGGAATAAAGTCAAAAATATTCGAAGTACAAAATGAAAATAATAAATACAATAATAATAATAATAATTACAGTGAGTTTGTTTCAAACAGTATCGTCGATGCAGTTTGAAAATTTTAGCATGTTATAGATTATTGAATCTAGTGTTCTGTTGATATAGTATAGTGAGGGGAAATACAAAATTAACAGTTATAATACAGCTTAAATTATGTTCACACTTATAACAAAATAAACAAATAAAAACAAAAAATTGAGAGGATTATAAATATAAGAAATACAATAACAATAAAGGTTGATGGTGTAAGGGTGGAGGAAATGGTTTATTTAGTAGTGCAAAGAAGGTTAGTTAGTTCATGTCTGACACTATTTTCATCGCATAAAGTACGCGCCAAATATGGTATAGTGGAATATTTATACTTAGATGTACGTGCATAAAGTCTTCTGAAAAGACTTCTTGTTTTACCTGAGGAGACACAAGGTTGGAGCTGTGGGTAAAGTGGATGCTCACAGTCTGACTGACAGTCTTCAGAGTTCAACGAAGTATAACAGTCTGTGTTAAGCAATCCAGGAAAGAATAGGGATGAAGAATAAAGAAGAATAGGTAAGACGCAATAGTTGACAAACTGTAAGAGAAGGGGTTGGTTGATTTATGCTTGAGTGCCTTAACTTCTTAGTGTAAAACATCAGACGAAATATTCTTTTAGAAATCACTTAGACATGGGAAGACCACGATAGGTTAGAAGAAATAATTAATCGAAGATACTTAACTTCGGACTTGATTTCTATATCAGTATCATCAATTTTGCAAGGGTCACAGGAACCAACAGCTTCACTTAATTTTCTTTTACATCGGAAACTGAAATTAACAGTCTGACATTTGGAAGGATTTAGTTTAAGACCATTAGACGAAGACCATTTGCTACCTCCTGATAGAAAGCTGTTCATCTTAGTACAGTCTAGATGGGAGTTAACAGAAATTGAAATAGTTAGATCGTCCGCATACTTAACAAAGTTTATTTCATCAGAGTGAAGAAAGTCATGCAAGAAGAAAGAAATCAGAAAAGTAGAAAGGACAGCGCCTTGAGAGACACCAGCTTCAGTAAGCAATGAAGTGGACGACTTCCCTAGACATACAGTGTACTGCTTTCTTCCTGAGAAATAAGAATGTAGCCATTTGACAACCCAACCCAATATCGCCAGATACTCAATCGAAAGCAGATATATAATCTAGAAAGGTGCAGCGAACAAATTTAGCCCCCTTGTCTAAACTAGAGACAATGTTATGATGCAAGATTGCAGCTGCATCTAAAGTACTTCTGCTATGTTTGTAGGCGAATTGTTTGCGATCGTTAAAGGCTTTAATTGAAGGTTGAAGATTAAGTAAGAGTAACTTTTCCATAGTTTTTTAGAAAAGGAGAGGTAATAGCAATAGGTCTAAATTTAAAACATGTCCCAGTAGATGACTTAGGTATGGGTACAATTTTAATGTCCTTCCAAACGGCTGGCACGACATTTCTGGAAAAAGACTCATTTTATATGTCCATGAGAGTGTCTTAACAGTGTACTTGCTACCGTAAGTGCAAGCAAACTTATGAAAGTATTTGTAGTGCTTACATTTCAGATGCCTCAATTTTATAACATTTTCCGTATTACCATTCAAACATTCAAGTGTGTTATTTTCACTTTTTTATGACCATTTTAATTTCAGATGGTGTGCAGCTGATGAAAACCTGTGAAATAGAATGATATCATTTTATTACTGGGAATTCGGTCACTTTTTTCGATTTACCAAACTTTACCAGAGGAACCAAGTGTATGAAATTTTGTACTTATTTCACATGACTAATAAATTACAAGTTTAAGATGGATAGCATCTACCAGTATGAATACAATGACATGACCTTCAATCTGCTTTAAGGTCAAATGTCTGGTTTACCGATCACATGGGAAACACTGACTCATCCTATTGTCTCCACCCTGTAACATATCCGTAACAGTAAAATAAATCAACTGGTACAAACGATGCTGGAGAAAGATGTCCAACGTTATTTATCATACGCATATGATAGAGATGAGTCATCAAATGAATTCTAACACTTCGTTTAAATCCGTACATAGAAATCATGTTTAGGCGGCGATATGCCTGAAGTTGTTCAATTCATAATTATAAAAAGACCTAGGCCTATTTTTTTCATGTATCCTATTACATAACTTCCTTGAGGTTATTTCCAATATATTATTATATTTTCGGATTATATTTGTGATTGTTACCTGTAAATTAGTGTTATGATCTTTGTTGATTTCAAGTGATTTCACTTTTTCCACTCTCTCTCTCTCTCACTCCTGCCTTTTGCACAAATGTGTATGTAAAATCAAGGCCATGGTAACGAAAGAGATTGTTTTTGTAACCAAAGTTCTGGCTTTCTGTTATGTATTGTCAAAACCGCTGCTATAAGAAAGCAAATGCACTCGTGTCCTTCTCGACAAACTTTATCGAACTTTGTAGACTATATTAAACGATTCATATGAACTGTGATCAAGATTTGACCGAATAGTTGCAAAATAATTGAGCGCTGAGTGAGAAGTAGACATTTATAAAATTATATTTGTAAAATCTCAGCGAAATTGAAATGATTAATTCCAACGTTTCGTTCGGCAATCTGGTCCGAACTTCTTCAGGGAAATTAATCGAAATTAACATAACAGAGGTTTATATATAAAAGGAACACCTCTTGTTTTTAAACTTTGTCCAATCATGAGTCAGGCAACAGGTATCAACATGTTTAATAAATAAATAAAATAGTATGTTTATATATAAAAGTAGATCTCTTGTTTTAAATTGTTTGTCCTGTCACATGACAGGACATGTTGATGCCTGTGCATGACTCATGATTGGACAAAGTTTAAAAACAAGAGGTGTTCCTTTTATATATAAACCTCTGTTATGTTAATTTCGATTAATTTCCCTGAAGAAGTTCGGACCAGATTGCCGAACGAAACGTTGGAATTAATCATTTCAATTTCGCTGACATTTTACAAATATAATTTTACATATTAAACGATGTGTCAGATACTGTGTGGTCAGTATCCACAATATGCTGCAATATCGATGAATTAGTACCTCTATGTTCTCCTTTACTCAGCCAAACTGAGAGGTGCTCAGCTCGAACGCGTCGGGATATATGTTTCTCGATGAACATCCTATGTGTACCTATGTGTATGTGTATTAAGAATATACAAATTGTGTTACGCCAATTAATTTACTTCATGTGTTAGATAGGTTATCTTTTTATTGGCTTTTCTGTCATAATTCATAAAGGGGACTAAATGCCTTTAAATAGAAATAAGAAATAAAATGAACAAAATATTTCGATAGCTATTTCTTCTTCTTCTTCAGTCTCTATAAGCATACGTTCCATAAAGTCGGCATCAAAAACCAGAGAATGCAAAGATAAATTCTGATATGATAGGTAAAATCGACTACAGTGGTGTCACGGGCAGCTGGTTTCGGTCTTCGTTAGAATTATGGAATTTGGGTTACTTTCAGTTGTTAGATTCCGTCACAAACTAACATCATTTAAAGAGAGACCATTGTAAACTAGGGAATACTGGACAATCGTTTCGTCCTCGACTGAGACTCTTCAGCACACCCGCGACCCCATCTAGGGTTGAACCCTAAACTTTCAGATTAACAGACTAAATTCGTTGACTATTCACGATTTGACAAATTTAGAACTCACAGGTCATTGAATTCGGAACTACGTGGTTGAATGGTTAACAAGTTTGGTCTGTTGACGTGGAAATCCTGGGTTCTATCCTGGTGGGGTCGTGGGTGTGCAAAGCTGAAGAGTCTCAATCTGGGGCAAAATGACTGTCCAGTCCTTCCTAGTTTTCAATGATTTCAGTAACTGATGTTGATTCGTGATGATAGTCTACGAGCTCGCCTTGTAACCAGAAGGTCTTGGGTTCGAACCATGGTGGTGGGTGCGTAATGCTGAACAGCCCCGAACTAGGACGAGACAGCTAGCTGTTCATTACTCCCTGATGGTTTTCCAATGATTCCCTAACTGATGTCGGCTCATGATGAAATCCTGTAACCAACTGAAAATTTCATTTAAATGTCATAAATACACACTCAATTGGAAAACGATGTAAATTTATTTGAGTGACATGTCTGAGAGTATAAATAACAAAGTTTCAGGTTTTACATGTTAAGTTATGACCACTGCAATGGGACATGTGAATACTATAGATAAATGGCACACTGTGGTTGTAAGTTCAAGGGAAGACTAGTTACGATGATAATGGTGTAGTGTCAACACACGGGTGAGTAGTATTAGTGAGTGTGTGGGAGAGAAAGAGAGGTAGAGGGAGGGAGGTGAAGGAGAGGTCTTTATTACTGACAGGTTGTTTGTGTCAAAGTGTGAAAATCACCCAGCTTATTCAACTTAATGTGTGCTTTCAAATCTGAAGAAGACATGTTAGCTACACGATTGGTATATTATGATAAGTGTGTTGAGCTAAAATGAGTTTAAAAAAAACTTTCCTATACTAACCGAGCACTATCATTCGTTAGTAGAATGGAGACAGGGAACGACTAGTGAAGAGGTTAAGACCATAGTAGAATAAGAGACTGGACAAACTTTTTCTGCATACAGAGTTCGAGGTTGTATTGATACCGACGCCACACACAAATGCCAAAAACTGACGCCCTTCGTATCATTTGGTCGCACCTTGCAGATGATCTTGACAGACGATTTTGGTGGAGCTGCATGGCCTGAGTTCACCAAGTGCACGAGAATTGAGCTAGTGATTTCAAGCCACGTAGCTTAGTCTATTTTATTACCAGACTTGAATCATGGTATCATTGAAAGCTTTCAGTCCCTTAATTTTCACTTAAAAACTAAATTGAGTATGTAGTCACAATAGATCTCGGTAAACACATATAGGGCTAGGCAGGTCAAATGTTTACTATATAGCAAGGAATTCACATACACCACTTTCTGTCCTACACATATTCATTGAGCACAAACCGTATCGATAAAGGTGAACAAAGATTTCGCCATATTAGACAAAACGAAGTAATGTGTAACCCACGATCAATTTACATTTACATATACAAATAAATTTTCAAATTTATCACAGAAGAAAATTGTGGCTCTGTAATTACCACTGCTGGAAGCAGTATCAGTGATAGTAATAGTTAATCAGGCACATTTGTTTCCTCATGGATATGGTAGGAGGTTATCTCCGCTAATCGATAAAGTTACGTCTTATTTTCATGTTCATGTTGAAAACTAAGTAAGAGAGACTGCTAAAACATCGATTCTCACACTTCATCCTACAACCAACAAGGCTGGAGTTATAAGACAGTAACTTGAGAGGGGAAAGTTTTATTCGATCAACCCATTAAATATTGAATATAACTACAGTTAATTCTTTATAGGTCTATATGAAGTAATTATAAATTATTTAAAATAAACTTAGTGTGTTCAAGAAAAAATTAAAACAAGGCTTTTTTTCTTAAACACGCTGGGATTTATAAGAACAAAGATATTATCATATGGAGCATGTGATGGCTCCATAATAATAATAATAATAATAATTGCTTTGTTCCAGAAACAGTACTAGTGGTACAGTGTGGAATTTTCAGCACATATCTACAATATTTGCATCTAATTTTATACAATGTTTAAAAGGAGTATTTCAAAATATCAAATATAAAGGCAACGACAACAAAAAAAACACAAAAATAATAATGAAAAAATGCGAAAAAGATACCAAGAAGTAGAAAAGAAAATAAACAGCATATAATATCTCAGTATTGGGTAGTGGAAGCTATGATGTGATTATGCATGGTGACAATAAAGCTATAGTCATACAAGAAGTTATGAAATGATATTTAAGGATGTTTATCGCCAAGATGATCAGTTAATTTGATTGAAACAACACTAAACAACCATAAAATAACATTTCAGGGTTGTTGTTTTGTTTTTTGCTGTTGTCAGGTCTAATGCAGTGTTTGTAGTGGTAGCGTGAGTAATCTTGCATAATACAAAATTTTAAGATGGTGATAATGGCTTTCACACCCAAGATTGTCAGTCAATATTGCCGAACGAAAAAACAACAACAACAACCACAAAAACCAATAATTACATGATGGTTAATGACAGGACAATTTTGTAATACTCATAGTGCTAATATAGTCGGAACTAGTAGATACACAAAAGAAGGAATACAGTAAAGTACAAAAAGTAAGCCAATGTTAATAATTTAGGTAGCTAAGTATGTTTAAGAAGGAGTTCACTATAGAATACAAAATAAGAGAGAAATAAAAGACCCTAAATTATGATTATCAACAACAAAACAAGTCATAGGTTTCGCGCTTAACATTGTCTCTGTCGCTTAGAACACGGGCCAAGTATGGTATCGTTGAGTTCCTGTACTTGGTTGTAAGAGCATAGATTATTTTATACTGATTTCTGGTTCTACTTGATGAGATACAAGGCGAGAGTTGGGAATAGAGGGGGTGTTGGGGGTCGGAGAGTATGGTTTTAGACCATCTTTCGCATGCATTCAGGTGCCTATCAACTAAAGTAGTGACGAGCTGACTGAGTTTTACACCACTAGTCCTACTGACTACTTTCAACATCCTTCTCAGGATGGTATAGTCCTTTTCCAGTAGCCCAGGAAATATTAACGGGGAGCAGTAAAGTAGAATAGGTAAGATGCAAGAGTTGACAAATTGTGAAAGTAGAGGTTGGGTGATTCCAGATTGTCTAAGTTTCTTAATGTAGTAGGTTAGACAGAACACTTTCTTAGAAATCGTTAGGATATGAGATGTCTAAGTAAGGTTGGAAGGTAGAATTAGACCGAAGTATTTTGCATTAGACTTAGTTTCAATTTTAGTCCCCTCAATGCAACAGGCTTCATGAGTACTTACTAGTGTTTGAAGATCTCGTTTATGCCTATAGGAGAAGTCAGTAGTCTGGCATTTTGAGGGATTCAGCATGAGGCCATTTAGTTTAGACCACTGACTGATGTCCGACAGGAAGCTATTTAATTTGAAACAGTCTGACTGAGACTTAATGGGAAGCGAAACAGTCAGGTCATCTGCATATTTGACGAAGTTGATTTCGTCTGAAAGAGGTAAGTCATGTAAGAAGAAGGAAAAGAGAAACGGAGAGAGAACAGCTTCAGTAAGCAAAGGATAGGAAGATACACCATTATATACCATGTACTGCATCCTATTAGAGAAGTTAGAGTGCAGCCAGTTGATAGCCCAGGGCTCAGTTTGTGTAAGGCTAAGCTTGTTTAACAATAGGCCTCTAGGTACAGAGTCGAAAGCAGACGTGTAATCAAGGAACGTACAACGGACATACTTGGCCCCTTTGCCTAATGAGAATACAATGTTGTGATGAAACACAGCAGCAGCGTCCAAAGTACTTCTACCCTGTTTGTAAGCAAACTCCTTAGGATCGTTTGAGAAACTTAGGGAGGGAACAAGTTTTAGTAACAATAATTTCTCCATTAGTTTCAAAAAAGGAGAGGTAATAGCGATAGGTCTGAACTTAGCATTATTACCAGAACCTGACTTGGGTACAAGGATGATTTTAATATCTTTCCACAGGGAAGGTACAACATTATTAGAAAAAGAAGTGTTGAAAATGTTTGTAAGTGGGTTACTTAAAATATCAGCACATTTCCTTAGGACAATGGCAGGTATACCATCAGGGCCTAGACTCTGGGAAGGTTTAAGAGATTTTAAACATTTAAGAACATCAGAAGTTTTAAAACTAGGAAATTCACTGGTCTTGCTATTTGCTACATTGAAGCCAAAAGGTACATTTGGATCGAAAACAAAATTAACACCTAAATCATTATGTTTCACCCAATTTTTAACATTCTTCCAAGCTAAATCAGTTAATGCCTTGTTAGGTTGGATTGATGCAGTGACATCAGTATAACCAGTCTTTAGGAGAAATAGAAAAGAATAGAACCGATCTGTAAACTGTTTCGTAAATCGTATACGTCAGACATCCATGTGGCTAAGATCAGTAGTCTTTTTAACACTATGATCTCCTCTTCCAAATGTTTCATTACTTCTTGAGCAACTGCAGGACCTCAACAACCGTTTAATTGTTTAACGCATATTGTTCTACCATAATACTATTGGAGGGAAAGGTGCCTACTGACAGGAGGTAAGGTTACCTTGTCAAACTACCAAAGAAAGGCGACTTAGGACTCTGTAAAAACTGGCGAGGAATCATGCTCCTGTCGACGCCAAGTACAATTCTGAGTCGCATCATCCTGGAGAGAATAAAGGACGCACTAGATGCAGAACTCCGACCAGAACAAGCTGGATTAAGGAAAGGCAAATCACGTTCTGACCAAATTGCAACTCTGCGCATCATCACCGAACAAATCATGGAATGGCAATCAAACCTCCACCTCAACTTTATACACATTGAGAAGGCCTTCGACAGCGTTGACCGCAAAGAAATTTGGAAACTACTCGAGTACTACGGCGTACCCAAATATTCATCAAGCTTATTCAACAGCTGTGCGACAACGGTACATGTCAAGTGATCCACAATGGAAAACTCAGCGAGGCATTTGGAGTAAACACAGGAGTCAGACAAGGGTGCTTATTATCACCAATGATATTCCTAATTGTGGTGGACTGGATTATGCGTCAGACAGTGGGAAAAGAGAAGAAAGGGATATCCTGGACCGACCGACGTGAAGAACCTAGAAGACCTGGATTTCGCTCGTGGATGATTTATGTTTGATGTCACACAAAATCGAAGACTTACAAGCGAAAACCGCAAACTGGTCGAAGAAGCAGTCAGAGAAGACAGGACTCCAGGTGAACATAGACAAGACGGAGGTTATGAAAATAAACAACCAACAACAACAACAGCAACAACATCCAGCGTCATTCACTATCAACGGGAAGGATTTGAAAGAGGTTACTTCATTCACTTATCTAGGGAGGGGGCATTGTCTCAACTACACGAGGAACGGATGGACGGGGATGTTGAATCGAGAATTGGGAAGGTGGGAAACACATTCATCAACCTGAAACCAATCTGGAAATCTTCGTCACTCAGCTCAGCATCAACAACAAAATGATTCGGATTTTCAATACAAACGTCAAGTCAGTCAGTTCTTCTATACGGATGGATCAGAAACTTGGCGGGTCACAGAGAATATTTCCAACAGCCTTTTGCAGACCTTCGCTGGCTCTATACTGAAGATCAGATGGCCGGAAAGAATCACCAACAAGAAACTATAGGAAGAAACAAAACAAGGACCAATCGCCCAACAAATATGCAGGGGAAAGTTAAGATGGATTGGACACTCGCTGAGGAGGCCGCTGGGTGACCCCGCGCGTCAGGCCAGTGCTTGAGTGGAACCCGAAAGGGGAGCGGCGAGTGGGACGTCGGTGCAAGGGTGACATGGAGGAGATCGTGTGAAGAGGAATTGAAACAGCATGGACTAAAATGGATGCAGGTGAAAAGTACAGCAGAAGACAGAAGCAAGTGGAGGCGTGTAGTTGAAGCCCTATGTTCCACTAGGAACCCAAGGGAACAATAATAATAATAATGAAATGGAATTACTTGTAAGAAATAAAAATTGTTTACCTAATTCATTTAACGTAAATAAATCTCGCCTATTATGGTGACTGTGCACCCTGCGTGTAAATTTCCATGAATACAGCACTCACAATTATCAGTGTCTTAACAATAATAATAATAATTGTTTCTATACGATCAGTACTTTACTTATCTCCAGAAGCATGTGGACAAAGCATATCCTTCTCACATTATCTAAATAAAATCGAATAGACAAATAACATATGGTATTTCATTGGATCAGCTGAATGAAGCATTACAGAATACCTGTAAGGTAATCTCAGTGTACATTTCGTCGCGAACCAACATCAGTTAGAGATCCCTTGGTAGTCTAACTGCACTGAACAGGAGGCCTTTGTCGCATTTCAACACCATTCACCAGTTTTATATGAGATGTGTATGCAAAGTGCATAATCGAATTGCAAATCACAGTCTGAATACAATAAATAATTCATTTGGGCAAAGTGTCTAATATCATTTAAAAAGAAAAAAGAAGATTAATACCTCACTCAAAATAGTAGCATTTACACATGATGCGTTTCTCCGTTCATATGTCTGTGGTTTTGCGTATATGCGTGTGTGTGTGTATGTGTGTGCATGTGTAGGCGTTTGGTTTCTTCATCGAAGAAAGCAGTATTATTCGTCTTACAAAAAAAATACTCGGTGCACAATAAAGTGAATTAACAAATTGAATTTTATAATCGTTCGACTAGGAATGTTTAACTGACACTAACTGAGACAAAATTATTAGTCATGTTGTGAATGGGATTAATAATTGACAAAATCAAAATTCTATCTAAATCAACTGAAAGCACCAATTTTTGGAGTGTGACAACGTACAATCAATCACGTGCGTGTTAAACTGCATACTTCTAATGAAGAAAAAAAAATTGATATTAAACAAAAACCTTACCAAGGCAGTAGTAGTAGTAGTAGCATTAGCAAAGCTTGTGTTACTGACTGACAAGAAATAATGATCATTGTGATACAACACAACAGAAGGTATGAGACGAAGACAAAAGACGTGTAGATGGTGGTGGAGAAACACACATTATCGATAGCAGTGTGAAAAACATCCTCGACATACAGTCTCTTATTTCAATATAGAAAAAATCCCCATTTAGACATTTGGAAAACAGAAAGATTGAGCGAAGAAATATTTACTTTTCAATTAGATCCTCGACTCTGGCTCTACCCTAATATATATAGCATTTTCATTACAATACACAACAGTTTACCAAACAAGTGGCACTGATATGTTTGTTAACAATAATTAGTCAATGTCAAAATGTCCATGGGTTGAAAATTAACGAAGAAAATCAATACACACTTAAAAGGTAGAAATGGTTAGAATAAATTAATTTTACAAGGATAACACGTAATTAAAGATGAAGTGGTCAAAATAAATAAAAATAAAATAATTTGGACAATTATAATTTTTAAAGGTTTAGGGGGAGGGGGGCGACCTAGTCCTGTTTATGCATTCTTGTGAAGATGGCCACGGTAAGGAAAGTGGCTGTACAAATTTCCTCTGAACACATAGGCTTGGCTTCTTCAGGTGGATTCCGATTGCTTCAGCTGTCTGTAGAAGCCGAACTCGTGGAGCAAAATTAAGATTAGTCGGAATGTGATAAATAATTTTAAATGCAGTATTAACATCAACTTTGTGCTCAGTATCAACAAGGTATGCTAAAATAGAACTACGAGTAGATCTTGTTTGTCTCTTGCTTAACCATGCTGGATGATGTTCAGAAATACGACGATGAACCTGCCTAATTGTACGCCCAATGTAGCTGGTTCCTCAGCTGCAGCCCAACTGGTAGACACACATAGAAGTGGCAAATTTAGGTAGTTTATCCTAGTTTCTCGATTATAGAATAGGGGTGGTTGTGAAGAGAAAACGTACCTCTGCTGCATAATAAGCTCTTTAACTGCATTATTCAAGCGCTGTTTTATTATTTCGCTGATGTTGTCACCGAGGAACTGCAATTTTATGAATATTGGTTTCTTCGGAACTGTAGCCATACTGACTGTCTTTGGTGCTGAATTCATGTTCTTCTCAATAAATTTATCTGGATAACCATTTTTTCTGAGTAATTCTTTAATAATCTTAGGCTCCTCATTGAGGCAGTCACCACTTGTTTGGTAAACTGTTGTGTATTGTAATAAAAATGCTATGTATATTAGAGTAGAGCCAGAAACGAGGATCTAATTGAAAAGTAAATATTCCTTCGCTCAATCTTTCTGTTTCCCAAGTCTTTTATTTATCAAAATGTCAAAGACAATGTCCCACAGTCGTCAACAGCCATGTACACATATATCACTTCACTTGCTCCCATAAAGGTAAATTCACAGGATATACCAGTAGGTTATTGTCCAGGAGTGCACAAGAAAATATTCCAGTATATATGTCCATAGAAGAAATTATAAGAACCGGTAGCTCAGTCCCTCAACATCTTGTTCTTGCACATAGCTCCATATCAGCAGTGAAATCTTAGAAAGGGATATATGAGGTTAGGCCAATTCATTTGAAGCGTTTCATGCCACATTTTCTGTCAATGGAGGAAACTCTCGCTATACACATGGAAGACTCTGGACAGAAGCTGTTTGTTCAATCCCTTTTTCTTACGTGGTCTTAAAACTTATCTCTGTTTTTCTAACTTCTACAATGATTTGATATGTAACTCTCCTTTATTCAAGTTTTCTTGTTCTTTCATGTCAAACTCCTAACTTGAAATTATACTTAAAACGTATTCTGAATCCGTTACTCTTATGAAATAAACTGTTGTTTCGTAATTAATTTATCTTATTCTTTCCTGAAACGTAATCCCATAATTTGTAACTAATTAATATAGACAGTCGATCATCACAGACATTTCTATGACCCTTAACAACAGTACGTGTGCATCGGTGGTATAGCGGTTAGGACGCTCACCGACCATGCACATGGTCGGAGGTTCGATCCCCGGCCGACGCACTCCTTTACCTCGCTAGGCCAGAAATAATGCTGGTGAAGAGGAAAGGTTAGGCTTAAATCTAGCAACCTCATCCTGTAAAAGTAAAACACTGCTACAGAAACTTCAAGCCACTAGCTTGAAGCCCTGTGTTCCACTGGGGAACGTGAAGGAAAAAAAATTTACAACAGTACGACTTTGGAATCGTGACATATTAAAAGAATATTAAGATAAAATATGAATGGACAAATGAGAATATGCTTTACTAACTTGTGTTTATTTAGGTTAAACCAGATGTGTATTTTTCACTCTTTGCTTTAGTTGTGAATTTGTCAACACATGGAAAACTACGGTTTACTTTTCGTCCGCAAATCACCAGTTCGATATTTCATCAAAATGGCATTGAAGTCCATTCGATTTGATTGCTGTGGTGTACACGTAGACCTTCCATTATTCCTTCACACTTTTTAGCGTACGAAACCTTGAGATTTACTGATAAACACACAACGTTAGATTAAAATTCACACAAGAAATTATAAGAACGAGTATTGTCACAAGAGAATCACTTTTCCAAACCTAATGTCAGTTAACGCCCCTATATGGCTGGTGTGTCACCGAAAGTGTTTCCATCAAGTTGCTGAAGACTGTCATTAACAGCCTCCGTCGCTAACTCGATAGTGAATATCAAATGACAACAAGGAACTTCGTAAACTAACCAACCAAGACCTAATCATCAAAAATCATGCCGAAAAAAATGGAGATGAATCAGACACATACTGAGGAGACCGTTAAGTGTGTGTGCTGGTGGCACAGCGGTTAGGACGCTCGCCAACCATGCACATGGTCCGAGGTTCGATCCCCTGCCGGCACACACCCGATATCTATGGTCGGCCTGCAAAATTTGAACTGCCGATATCACATGCTGCGAATTCCATACTCGTACCAAAAATACTGTGTGGTTCCAAGCTATAATCAAAAAAAGAAATGGCGCATCAGACAGCCTCAAACGGTATCCGAATGGGAAACGACAAGTTGAGTGTACGTCCGACGGTGATGTGGAGGCGCGATCGTGTGAGAAGGAGATGAGAGCTTTTGGGTATTCGTGGAGCTAATTAAAGAGGACTACAGAAAACAGGATGCAATGGAGATGTTCTGTTGAAGCCCAGAGTTTCATTCAGAACCTAAGGAAATAATAATAATAATAAATAATTATCATTATTACTATTAATAATCGTCATCACAACAGGTTAACTTAAAAATGCGCAACCGCAACAATAGATCATTTATAATCAACCAGCTCACAGTAATGAGGTAAACAAAACAAATATTTAACTATGGAGTAGAGTGATGGTCAGCTAATGCAGAATGGTGAATAATGTATCGACACGAACTTAATACAAAGTGAATATTCCCATTCTAGCTATTCACTATCTAATATTAAAAATGACAGGGAATCAGTTCACATTAAGCGTCACTTTATTAAAGCCGAAACCAGATATTAAAGCCTTCACCACCAACATCACCACCTGCTATGCAGCAGTATGTCTTTCTCTGTATTCCTCCTGTTAGTAAATCACTCATATATCTCTCTGTCACAGATGTCTGAGAAAAGAAATTTACATTTGACTAGAATATTTTGGTATATTCCGAAGGTTGTCAGCAGGGTAAGCAACCTGCCACTTAACCAGCTTGTTAATATTCTCGTTGACAGGCACATGGACTCATGTGAAAAATGGGCCAAATCCATTTTATCTAACTCACACCATCCTCTTCACTCACAACTCTCCCCTTGCATCTCATCAGGCAAAACCAGAAGCTTATATAGAAAACTATATGCTCGCACCAGCAAGCAAGTACAAAAACTCAACCATACCCTACTCAGCTCGTGTTCTGTGTGATAAATAAAGCATTAGGCATGACACCTATAACTTATTAAATAGTCAGTAGAACAACTGGACCTCGTCTTTCCAACTCATATAATTTATAGGTACAACGTTTTCTTCCTTTTCCTTTTCTCTTTTTCCGTTATGTGCTGCTTTGTCTCTTTCTCTCGCTTACGCCAGTAAATGTGACAGCACCTACTTTTATAACACCTTCAAACACTGTTCAACTTTGGCTTTGCTACCGACATGCCAATATGTTGTTGCCATAATGAACTGAGATTTCCTTAATCTATGTAGAATTCTGTTTATTGATAATGTACTAACTGGATGCGATACTGTGGTAAAAATGCTGAGAATTCCATTCTGTATCAGAAGTACTGTTTTGGAATAACGCAAATTTATTATTATTATTAATTACCAGTTACAGTCAAATGAATAATGAAATTAATCATTCCACACTACACAATACCATCACAAAGCAGAGTTGTTAAGTGTATCCCCCAGTTCGCTACAGAATAAAATCATAAACCAAAACATGTTACATAGCTAAGTGTGTATTTTAAATGAATTTGCTATGAATGTGCCTCGCTCGATTAATATTTGATTATACAAATCAGTAACTATAAGTATGTTAGTATGATAGTTAAGATGAATTAACGGAACGCCTGCTAGAGGAACAAGCATTGAGGCAACAGGTAATTTTCTACAATTATTATTGAATATATGTTACGCAAATATTATAGCATGAAAAGCAATTTTGAACATAACTCTCAAATGGTTAAACATAGAACAAACACATAAAACCTCAAAGACAGACTTTAATCGACTGGTTTCTTCGATATCATGGTGAGGTTTAGTCATCCAAATATAACTGTGTGATTTTCCAACCTCATATTTCCGTAGTTAAACAACTAATGTGTTTCGACAGACAGTATTATTATGGTCAGCAAAATTTTGTTCTAAAAGTATTCAGTAAGCAAATAATATTGTTTCGTTACGCCTTATAATATTAGATAAAATATTCCTCTTATGGAATTTGAGTATGCTGGTTTAGAAAAGACATGCACAACATAGCACTACTGATTGATTGATTGATTGAAACATTTACATCAACCAGTAGTGCTTACTACGAGCTTGATCAAAGTGATTTGAACACTTAACAGCCGCTTCGTTAGTTTGGGGCTGAGCCAGTTATCGGTTTACCCAGTTCGACTCAACTCAGAGAGCTGAATTAGTTAAAAAACAAGCCGATTTCTGGTGGTGAAATGACAAAACGCTGAAGGGAAACCAATCTAATAAGTAATTAAAACGAATGCATAACATGTGATGATTGTAACACATATGTAACGAATCTCATATATATATATATATATATATATACATATATATATATATATATATACTTATTCAAACCACCAAAGAAAGGAGACCTAAGTCAATGCAAGAACTGGTGCGGAATTATACTCCTGTCCATCCCAAGTAAAATACTAAGCCGCATCATCCTGGAGAGAATGAAACATGCCACCCTGGATGAAAAACTTCGACCGGAACAGGCTGGATTCAGGAGAAACAAGTCATGCACTGATCAGATCGCCATATTACGGATTATCACTGAACAAAGCTTGGAATGGCAATCATCTCTCTATCTTAACTTCATTGACTTTGAAAAGGCCTTCAGCAGACGGCGTCCATCGAGAGGTGATTTGAAAACTACTTCGCTACTATGGGGTGCCACCGATAATTATACATCTCATCCAACAGCTGTACGACAATGCTGCATGCCAAGTAATCCACAACGGGAAACTCACGGAATCCTTCGAAGTGAAGACAGGAGTAAGACAGGGTTGCCTGCTATCGCCAATGATTTTCCTGATTGCAGTTGACTGGATAATGCGACAAACAGCGGGCAATGACGAAACAGGCATAAAATGGACTCACACAAAAAACTCGAAGGACCTGGACTTCGCCGGTGATATGTGTCTGATTTCCCACAAACTGGAAGATATGCAAGCAAAAAGCAAAAAGTGAACATAAAAAAGCAACAGGTGAACATAGAGAAAACAGAGGTGATGAGGATTCCTGGAAAACACCACCAACAGCAACAACAACAACAACAGACAATGATCAGCATAAATGGGAGGAACCTGAAAGAAACAACCTCTTTCACGTACATACTTCGGAAGCATCGTTTCGACTACATGCGGAACTGACGAGGATATCAAAGCAGGAATCGGAAAAGCAAAACAAGCTTTCACTACTATCAAGTCTGTGTGGAGGAGGTCAACAGCACTACTCAGCATCAAAACGAAGATAAGATCCAGATTTTCAACTCCAATGTGAAGTCAGTCAGTGCTACTATACGGATGGATCATAGACTTGGCCAGCGCGTCATAAAGAGCATCTCAAACAAACTACAGACCTTCATTAACAGCCAGTTGTCTTCGCTCAATACTACTCAAGATCAGATGGCCGGCCGGCCAGAAAAGATCAGCAACAGAGAGTGATCTCTGGCAATGAGCGAACCAACACAGCAGGGACCAACCGATTGTGAAACAAATATGCATGCAGGAAGAAATGGAGATGGATTGGCTGGCCGTACTCTGAGGAAACAAGCCATCAAGTGAGTGACATCACTGGACAAGCCATTGCTCGAGTGGAACCCTACCGATTGGGAAGCGGTGGCGAGTTGGTCGTCAGTGCGAGGGTGGGTGACTTGGAGGAGGTCATGTGAAGAGGAGATGAAAGCGTGTGGACAGACTTGGAGTCAGGTGAAAACTGTAGCAGAGAACCGAACGCAATGGAGACGCATGGCTGAAGCCCTATGTTCCTCTAGGAATGAAAGGACACAATGATAATAATAATATTGAGGAAATAGGTCACAGAGTAATGTGGTATAACGAACAAAGTTAGGCGATCACATGTTTCAGCAATCTTCACCAAATTGCATCCAATAAAAGCTGAAGCGTACGGGAGGATTTTGAAGATAAATTTACAAAGAAGAACAAATAGCTAGACTAGATGTATATCTGGTTGGAATGAATATTAAAACTGACGAATAACTTCATAATATTTATAGTTTGTGACCTTAAGCTTAAAGTGAAACATGTGACTATCTGCCAAGAGGGAAGTTAAGTTTGAGAACTTCGGAAGTCAAATTAAACAAAGCCGATTTACTTGTGAATAATTCAACTGAATAGTACATATTTTCTCAGTGATTCCCACTTTTTTGACTAACAACAAATCCATTGCTTTATTAAAACAAACATACAATCCATTGAAAGCCTTAAAAACAACATTTCAATGCATAATTTCGCAACAGAAGAAGAGTTTTGTGCCGCAAGTCCAATGGTGGTAGAATGCACTCCAACCAAGAGCGATCTTGGTATTCAACTCCGGAATGAAATATCCCTAAACCTTGCCTAATCAGTATTAAGCTTCAAAAAGAGGAAAGGTTGGGCGTCAGGTTAGTAACTCCATTCTGCAGAAACCCCACCACTTCTCATGAACCTACACACAAAACTGATGCCATTTGTTCCACTTGGCATACAACAAACGTTAAAAAGAGAATAACAGTAGCTTCCATCACCATGTGCAGAGTAGAATACTCGATACATACCACCTAAAAGATTGCCAGATGTCACTCTATCACTGATCATACATACAATATCATGATAAGTAAAATGAATGAATGAAGTGCATTGCAAGTGGATAAGGATAAGTGGTACACTAAACTGTGAATTGTAAATATTGTGCATTCCAGATGGCATTCTCTGTGGTATCAGGCTTATTGCGTGGAACAGGAATCTAATTTGTAACTCAAACAACTGACAGTCTAGTGAGCCATAACTCTACCACCACACACACGTAATTAGCATAGTGCAGTATAAACGGAAAGCGAAGTAAACTGTCCAACTTTATTCTAATTACTACAATCAAGAGAACTGAGGCTACTGCACTATAAATTTAACCACCACAAGTATTTGAAAATAACAGTGTGTACAGAGCATGGTGAATCACTTCATTTCTAGCAGAATTAAGAGGTGCGTAAAGTCAACTCAAGTACAAAACAAAAGCTACACAGTTAGCAAGTATTAACTGAAATGTTTGAGATATATTTGTCATGTTTTCTTTCTCTTTCTGTAGTCATGGAAACATATTAATTGGTTAAGCTTACAAGATGCACACAATTCAGGTGATATTGTAAATAAATTCAGTGACAATTAACTTATATCACCAATGTTATAGAATGCATTGAATACGATACTACAAAACAGATGAGAACACTTTGCTTAAACATGATCGTCAGTTTGGAGTAATAAATCTGTTTCATCAAATGAACACTAAAATAATAATAAATGTTGTGCAAAATATCGAGTTAGAGCGAAGTCATTTTAACCTATAATAGAAAGGACATTAGTTAAGATATTTTCAAGGTGAGATACAATTTGGCAAGTCTAAACTCTGTCTGTTCATCACATCAAATTTGACAGTACATATGTGAACTTGGATGGTGTATATGATGCTAGCATGTTAAATAATGAACACACTTAGTGGTCAGAATAATGACATGAATAAGATGATGGATATAGAAAGTGAGAAGAGTACTTTACTGTCTGGAATGCGTTTAACTTGCATTGATGTATGTTCGAAGTAGTCAGGATCAAATACGCTGTGAACAAATAACAGTAACAAAAACAACAAGAACAACAACAGAGATAACGATAAGTAAATAGACTGATGTTGTATTCCCGATTTAAAATGAATAACATTGACAAAATCAAAGCATAAAGAGGTTGAAAATATAATCCGCTTTGGTTACAGGATTTCATCATGATCTGACATTGGTTAGAAAACCATTGGAAAACCTACAGGGAGTACTGGACAGCTGTTTCGTCCTAGTTTGGGACTCTTCAGAAGTACGCACCCACCGGGATTCGAACCCAGGACCTTCTGGTTGGCAGAAGTTAGAATTCATGGGACATTGGATCAAGTCCCAGTGGCTTAATGCTATATGAGCTCGCCTTGTAACCAGAGGATCCTGGGCTCGAACCCCGATGGGTGCGTACTGTGAAGAGTCCGGAACTAGGAAGAAACAGCTGTCCAGTACTCCCAGGTTTTCCAATGGTTCTCTTACTAATGTCAGCTCATGATGAAATCCTGTAACATACTTATACTGATGGTAAGTTTGTATAATCGGATGTGCAATGTTTTGAATTAGACAGAGTGGAATATCTTACAAATCGTTTCAAATATCTTATATGCTACTGGAGTATGAGAAAATGAAGCCAAATTCAATACACCGAATATCCGAGTGAATATCTCTCTAATAACATATACAGCCTTTTCATTGCAACACATAATTTAATTAATCCGTTGATGGCAGGTCTGTTATCAAATCATTTTCCAACAACAACGACAAATATGTCAGATGGGTGAAATGTGATCAAGGAGATTAAGGCAACAATAAAAGGACAGGAGTAATTAATTACACCATAAATTCCCGAAAATTCAAACATGCGGTTATAATATATCTCACAGTCTGTATGATGAATACGCAGAAGAATCAGAATGAGTGCTGAATTTATAAAGAGCAGATGACATCAGTGAAATAAGAGGTCGATTGTCTAGGCTATTTCGCATAGAAAACAATAATAGTTTCTAATTAGTGCATATTGCGAATAAACAGACAGTATTTGCACGAATATAAAGGTGGTCAAGGTGCAGAAAGCCACAGCATGAATTTCTTCTGAACACACCGGCTCTATTTTTCCCGGGAAGATTTTGATAACTCTTGTTGTTTGTGAAAGGTGAACTGGCGAATTCTACCACAGAGTAAATTAACATTTGATAAAGTCAGGGCGTTGTACAGTATTATATACACTGATGACCACGTTTCGAGCACAATTGAATACTCGTAATCATATCAGGACACTCACTCAACTTTGTTTACATATATGAGTAACTAACTGATTAGACGTAAGAATGAACAAACAAACAAAGCTCGATATGAAGTTCAGCAGATATGTGTGAAATAGACGATAGGAAGACAGAGTATATTAGGAAGTGTGAATGCAACAAGATTATTCATTCACAACAGAAGACAAGGGCCAGGCAACAAATCGTTTATTTAAGAAATCAACAGATATTTATAGATCTTCATGTACATTATTATAGATTATTGTATGGAAACAAACACAGTCTTCTGATTGGTGGTTTCTCGTTGAACGTTAGTCTTTCATCTCTTTGTGGCCATTTTTTCGAAGTTCAGATTATCTGCAATTATTGGTTGTTGAGTCAGTATTCGTTCTTATTTTTCTCAGGACCAATATTGGGGACGTAAACACATTGACGTAAATTACTGTCTACCAATTTGACTAGCAGCCAGCTCTCACACCACAATATGTCTAATCAATTTGTTATTCATATATGTAAACAAAGTTGGAAAGTTCTCAGAATGCCTTCATTTGTTAATGAGCAATAAATTGTACTCGAAACATGGTCACCAGTGTATAATATGTACTGTATAACACTGTGCCTTTATCACATGAATTCACTCTGTGATGGAATTATACTCTACCACAAAGTTCAAGTTCTATTCTTATATCAGTGGACTCGTAGAGCAAAATAAGGGATAAATGGCAGCAGCAATGTGATAAATTCACTAAAATGCTTTGTGAATATCAACTATGTGTTCATTGTTGACGGGCTGTACCAGAACAATGCTACAAATTGAGTTGATTTATGTCTTGTCTAAGTATGCAGGATGATGTCACCAAATCGGAAGGTAGGCATTTTTAGCTGTGTACATCGAACTTATGTGTGTTCCGAAGAATTTCACACAGTCAAATTCTGCACGTTAACGATTTTCCATATTTATCCAAGAAAAATGACCATTCACTCTCAGTGTGCACTAATTACAAACTGTCGTCCCTACCTTATTAATTTGGCTAATTCACTCATGTTATCCGCTAACATAAATTCATTATCCAATTCATTCATTCATTCATTCTCCTTCTTCTTCCCTTCATTATTCGTCCTACGAACTATGCAGTGGGTGAGCACGAGTTACAAGTTTCGTATTGTCATGGCTAAATGATAATAGTAATGCTCTTAGTCCAAATGATGATCCGAGTACTGTGGAATTCTAAGCACACAGCGATGAACTCCATGCAACATTTCCATTGTTTTGTGCATAGTATTATTATTATTGTTTCCTTTAATTCCTAGAGGAACATAGGGATTCAGCCGTGCGTCTCCATTGCGTTCGGTTCTCTGCTAGAGTCTTCACCTGGCTCCAGCTATGCACACACGTTTTCATCTCCTCTTCACATGACCTCCTACAAGTCACCCCGCCCTCGCACTGATGACCAACTCGCCGCCGCTTCCCTTTCGGCCGGGTTCCACTCGAGAAATGGCTTGTCTAGTGATGTCACTCACTTGATGGCTTTTTTCCTCAGAGTATGGCCAGCCAATCCATCTCCATTTCTTCCTGCATGCATATTTGTTTCACAATCGGTTGGTCCCTGCTGTGTTGGTTCGCTCATTGCCAGAGATCACTCTCTGTTGCTGATCTTTTCTGGCCGGCCGGCCATCTGATCTTGAGTAGTATTGAGCGAAGACAACTGACTGTTAATGAAGGTCTGTAGTTTGTTTGAGATGCTCTTTATGACGCGCAGTGCAAGTCTCTGATCAGTATGTTAAGTAGCACTGACTGACTTCACATGGGAGTTGAAAATCCGGATCTTATTTTTGATGCTGAGTGGTGACTGTTGACCTCCACACAGACTTGAGAGTAGTGAAAGCTTGTCTTGTCTTCCCGATCCTCGCTGCTTTGATATCCTCGTCAGTTCCGCCGGCTTGTAGTTGAAACGTTGCTTCCCAGGTAGGTAGGTGAAAGAGGTTGTTTCTTCCAGGTTCCTTCCATTTATGCTTATTGTTGTCAGTTGTTGTTACTGTTGGTGGTGTTGGCCAGGAATCTTCCTCACCACATCGGTTTTCTCTATGTTCACCTGAAGTCCTATCTTTGATGCTTCTTCTGCCAACTCGTTTTGTGCATAGTATGCTGAAACATAATTGCCAGCCTGTATGTTCTTCACCAGAATAAATAATTATCATAACGAAAACAATAATCACAACAACATATTGATCCAAAATGCCCATCAGAAATTTCAAAGGACTGATTACTGAACAGATAATATGCTCTCCGGTAACTTCTTCTTCAACAGGTTCTACGGTTCTATATCCATAATAATGAAAGAATTAGGGTTATTAACAACACTAGTGTTTTTGAATAACATCGTATAAATCAAAGATCGTTTGATTACAGATCAATATCATCACTAAGTGTGATAATCTGCATAAAACATAACACTACTCTGAATGTCAGACAAATGAGGGGGAATAATAATACAGAATTCATGAATTTATAGGTTCCACAGAAGGTCAGGATAGTAGAAGTGGCTGGACCTGTTTCTTCTGCACACGCAGCACCAGTTGTTTTAGGTGAATCATCATAGCCTCTGCAGTTTGGAGTATTCGGTATCTGGATACTTTCGGTAATTTATTTGGTATCCGATAGATGATGCAGAAGGATTCTTCAATGCTAGCTTTGTGACCGGTTAGTGCAGGTGCACTAATATTGATCTGTTGATGTTATTCACTGCATTATATTATCAGTAGGCAAAATGGAGATAGCTATTTATTTGACATTGCGAAGTTATTTAGTAATTCGCGAATGCCAACCTAAAGTGTCAATGAATTTATATACTTATTAGTGTGAGCGTATAGTGTTTCTATTTGCTCCATGTTCTGCTACAGGAGGTGCAAGCAAAATGCTATGAATAAAGAGGGCGTTCAGAGTTAGACAAAGTGATTTTTTTCAATTTCGCACATTATTCCAAATGTCTACTGACGATGATGATTTCAACAAATTGGCCTAGAAGTACTGCAATGAGACTACTGGCAGGTTTTGGAGTTCTTCACACTGTAACAATTGTATTAAAGAAAAGCGGAAAGAGTAAAGACGGGAAATAGAAACAAATAAGCAATCTCTACAAGAATCGACGTCTTGTAAAAGTATAGGCTGAGTTATAACAGAGTGTTCCAAATTCTTTACATTGTATGTTACAGGAAATACTTTCCTAGAATTATTCAGGACATCGGACGATCAGGACAAATTAGACGAAGAACTTAACCCGGAGTGCCTATCACTAGATTTAAGTTCTACTCCACCATCCTCTACGTCAGAATAATTACAGGAAATCACCATTTCATGTGAGTTTCGTTTACATCTGAAAGGGTAATTAATAGTATGACATATGGATTTATTATTACTATTATTGTTCCCTTGGGTTCCTAGTGGAACATAGGGCTTCAGCTGCACGTCTTCACTTGCTTCTATCTTCTGCTGTACTTTTCACCTGCATCCATGTTAGTCCATACTGTTTCAATTCCTCTTCGCACGATCTCCTCCATGTCACCCTTGCACCGACGTCCCACTCGCCGCTTCCCTTCCGGATTCCACTCGAGCACTGGCCTGACGCGCGATGTCACCCAGGGGCCTCCTCACCGAGTGTCCAATCCATCTCCACTTTCTCCTGCATATTTGTTGAGCGATCGGTTCTTGTTCTGTTTCTTCCCATAGTTTCTTGGTGGTTCTTGTTCTTTCCGGCTATCGGATCTTGAGTAGTATATAGCGAAGACAGTTGTTGATAAAGGTCTGCAACAGGCTGTTGGAAATATTCTTTGTGACCCGCCAAGTTTCTGATCCATACGTACAGAAGAAGTGACTGACTTGACGTTTGTATTGAAAATCCGAATTTTGTTGTTGATGCTGAGTGACGGAGATTTCCAGATTGGTTTCAGGTTGATGAATGTGTTTCTCACCTTCCCGATTCTCGATTCTCAATTTGACATCTTCGTCCGTTCCTCCTGTAGTTGAGACAATGCTCCCTAGATAAGTGAATGAAGTAACCTCTTTCAAATCCCTCCCGTTGATGGTGATTGGCGCTGGATGTTGCTGCTGTTGTGGTTGTTGTTTTTGGTTGGTTGTTTATTTTCATAACCTCCGTCTTGTCTATGTTCACCTGCAGTCCTGTCTTCACCGGCTGCTTCTTCAACCAGTTTGTCGGTTTTCGCTTGTAAGTCTTCGATTTTGTATGACATCAAACATAAATCATCCACACGCGAAATCCAGGTCTTCTAGGTTCTTCACGTCGGTCGGTCCAGGATATTCCTGTCTTCTCGTTTCCATGCACTGTCTGACGCATAATCCAGTCCACCACAATTAGGAATATCATTGGTGATAATAAGCACCCTTTTCTGACTCCTGTGTTTACTTCAAACGCCTCGCTGAGTTTTCCGTTGTGGATCACTTGACATGTGCTGTTGTCGTACAGCTGTTGAATAAGGTTGATGAATATTTGGGGTACGCCGTAGTACTCGAGTAGATTCAAAATCACTTCGCGGTCAACGCTGCACTGTCGAAGGTCTTCTCAAAGTCTATAAAGTTGAGGTAGAGATTTGATTGCCATTCCATGCTTTGTTCGATGATGATGCGTAGAGTTGCAATTTGGTCAGAACATGATTTGCCTTTCCTGAATCCAGCTTGTTCTCGATTTACTTAAAGCAATATCATTTGTCAAAGATCACTAGCTCAATTCTGAGAGAAGGCCATTCCTTTCGGCAGAGTCTAGTTGGGAGGGAGCAGGTACGATAAAAATCGGGTGGTCATCAGCGCACTTAAGGAAATCAGGAAATCATCACAACTAGGTATGTGATATAAGGAAGAGGTGATAAATGCTGCAGGATCGGCACCTTGCTAGGAAATCCGCTCTAGCGAGCAATGCAGTGGATGGGTTTCCTTTATGCACAGTGTTTATTGCTTTGTCTAAGTTCATAAAGGGAACTAATTGTTTTAAAATTCATTTTACTTCTCTCCTTTTATTGTTGATCCAATCTCCTCGATCAGTTATCATACATGTGACACACGTGTTGATGTTGAATGATGATTGCTAACAGAGATCTAAAATCACCAGGCTAATAAATTATGCGTTGTAGTGAAACTGCTATCACTGGTATCATACAGTTATTTATGAGGACATCATCACAGGATAAGCATTTCTTCATTAAGTGTGTTATTAGGTTAAACAGTGAAGTTTGTGAGATTGAAACGTCATTCAATACTGCCAGTAGAATACGATGCAGACTGAACGCTGCCCTGAAAAGAACATATCCAGCCGCCAAGCTTGTATGTGTTTATCAAACAACTAGTTGTTTGAGACAATCAAAAGTGGACATGTTACCTCCAACTGTGTCTACCAATTTACATGTACGTGCCAAAGCACATACATCGGAAGAACAGAGAGAAGGGTTATTGTCCACATTTCTGAACACATACCAAAGAACCTGAGACTGAAAGGTTCACAAGTATTAAACAGTGCGAATGCACGTCATCTACTGGACACTGGTCATAATGTAGACAACTTGAAGTCATTCAAAATAATCAACAAGCAAAAGAAACCTAACTTGCTACGCTATGCTGAAGCAATTGCTATCAGACGACTTAAACCAAATCTATGTACGCAGAAAGAGACAGTGGTGAATCTTGCACTGCCCTGGTGACAACAAAAAAATATACAACAGCTTGTTTTTGTTTCCAAACCTAATTGCCTAATAATTCTATAAATTTTCAAGTGTTGGTTTGTAGGGATTTGATTGGTTACAGGATTTCATCATGAGCTGACATTAGTTAGAAAACCATTGGAAAACCTACAGGGAGTACTGGACAGCTGTTTCGTCCTAGTTTGGGACTCTTCAGAAGTACGCACCCACCGGGATTCGAACTCAGGACCTTCTGGTTACAAGGCGAGCTCGTATACCATTAAGCCACTGGGACCCGATCCAATGGTCCATGAATTCTAACTTCTGCCAATTCACGACATAGCGCGACCCCTAGCCAATGTCTTCGACGAGTATTTGTCCTCACGCCCGACCTGCTGCACCCTAATGGTCACGAATTCCCACTGGAACCCCAGGTAACTACCCACTTGAATAGGGCAAGTCGCTAGTGAGCATCTTATTGATTTTCAAGTGTTGGTTTGTAGGGATTTGTTGATTGGTTACAGGATTTCATCATGAGCTGACATTAGTTAGAGAACCATTGGAAAACACTGTCAAATATTGATCACAGTTCATTTGAATTATTCTATAAATAGTCAGTGTTTGTAACTCTTAATTAGTTAAATCATTCCGGACTAATGTTACTTTTACTTCCTACCAATTACTGCTTGTGATCGTGGAAAATTATGTTCAAATCTTTAATGTAGTGTAATTCATATTTTTTATCGTTCAGGTTGTAACCAGTTGAGAAGAATCCTCGAAATAATAATGAAAGATGAGCTCATATTATCCTGGTACAATTGTTGTTCTTGCTTTGTTCAAGTTTATTAATGGGAAGAATTGCATGAAGTTTTTTAAAAAAAATAGATGAAAATATCTAAATTTCAATAATACACGGAAGTACATACATGCATATAACTCATGATATTCGAAAATTTCCATGGAAACAATTCTAAAAAACATAACGAGCCATTAGGAATAGCATTTGACGTATGCATATTAAAATGCTCTAGATAAAACACAATTGCGTATACACAAAAATCTTACCCAGGTTCAAAAAACGGTTCTTCTGCATATGCATCAATCATGTATTCTTCAGCTACATCAGTACTTTCTACTTGAGGCACATAAATAGTATCTCTTTTAGGCACATCACTGGTTTCTTTAGACTCATCTTTAGTTTCTTCTTTAGATTCAACTTTAGTTTCTTCTTTAGGCTTCGCTGGAGGCGCTGGCGTAGGTGCAGGTGGTGGCTGTTTGTCAGGAGGTGCATTATATTCGACATTCATCAAAAATGACTCCTGATAGATACCATAATGCGAATAAAGTATGAGATACAATTTCTGTTTTCCCCAATCAGGTCCCTGCAAACAAACTAGACGACCATCGCGGTTCAGCAGTTTTTTCAACTAAATCATTTTTTCAAAGGGAAATAGACCGCAGAACAAAATATATTGACATGATTTAATCATACGGTAATCCTGAGTGAAAGCTAGAAACTAAAAATGACAGATTGATAAACCAACATAGAATTTTACTCAAATGTGTGTCAGCTGAATTTCCGACACCTAATCGCATTCTATAAAGACAAGCTCATATTAGGAGATTATCATCAAAATAGTGAGGAAGGGATGTGATAGTAAAACTCAGCGAGGCGTTTGGAGTAAACACAGGAGTCAGAAAAGGGTGCTTATTATCACCAATGATATTCCTAATTGTGGTGGACTGGATTATGCGTCAGACAGTGGGAAACGAGAAGACAGGGATATCCTGGACCGACCGACGTGAAGAACCTAGAAGACCTGGATTTCGCGTGTGGATGATTTATGTTTGATGTCATACAAAATCGAAGACTTACAAGCGAAAACCGACAAACTGGTTGAAGAAGCAGCCGGTGAAGACAGGACTGCAGGTGAACATAGACAAGACGGAGGTTATGAAAATAAACAACCAACCAAAAACAACAACCACAACAGCAGCAACATCCAGCGCCAATCACCATCAACGGGAGGGATTTGAAAGAGGTTACTTCATTCACTTATCTAGGGAGCATTGTCTCAACTACAGGAGGAACGGACGAAGATGTCAAATTGAGAATCGAGAATCGGGAAGGTGAGAAACACATTCATCAACCTGAAACCAATCTGGAAATCTCCGTCACTCAGCATCAACAACAAAATTCGGATTTTCAATACAAACGTCAAGTCAGTCACTTCTTCTGTACGTATGGATCAGAAACTTGGCGGGTCACAAAGAATATTTCCAACAGCCTGTTGCAGACCTTTATCAACAACTGTCTTCGCTATATACTACTCAAGATCCGATAGCCGGAAAGAACAAGAATCATCAAGAAACTATGGGAAGAAACAAAACAAGAACCGATCGCTCAACAAACATGCAGGAGAAAGTGGAGATGGATTGGACACTCGCTGAGGAGGCCGCCGGGTGACATCGCGCGTCAGGCCAGTGCTCGAGTGGAATCCGAAAGGGAAGCGGCGAGTTTGGCGTCCAAGAGTGACATGGAGGAGATCGTGTGAAGGGGAACTGAAACAGTATGAACCAACATGGATGCAGTTGAAAAATACAGCAGAAGATAGAATCAAGTGGAGAAGTCTAGTTGAAGCCCTATGTTCCACTAGGAATATGGGATTTTCAGCATGTGATATCGGCAGCCCAAATTTGGCAGGCCGACCATTGATATCAGGTGTGCGTAGGCAGCGGGTTGAACCGCGGTCTATGTGCATGGTCGGCGAGAGTTCTAACTGTTGTGCTACCGACGCACACGATGTACACTAAATATTTTCTTTCAAAAAAGACTTACTCTACTTTAATGCCCGGTAAGAAATATGGTATAACTGAAAGCTTTCAGCTTCTTATTACTCACTTGACAACTCAATTAGATATGCAATCAATAGTTCTTGGTAAACACACATATAGGCTTAAATGGCACTAATTTTAATCATTTAGCAGCAAAATTTACCTACACCACTTCCTCTTCTTCAGTGAACACAAACTACATCCACAATGGCGAATAGACAGTTAGCCAGGGGAGACAAAACGGAATTATATATATGACCCGTGATTTATTTAAATTTACATATACAAATAAATTTTCAAATTTATCACAGAAGAAAATGCTGCTCTCTAATCACAACTACTGGAAGCAGTATCACTGATAGTATTAATTAATTAATCAGGCACATTTGTTTGCCTGACAGATTTGCTAGGAGGATGTTTCTCCTAGTCAATAAAGTCATCTCTAATTTTGATATTCGAGACTACTAAAACACCAGTACTCCATTTTACAATCAAGAAGGCTGGAGTTATAAGACATCCAGACTTGAAATAGGTAAGTTTTATCCGTCCGAACCATCAATTATTTAAATTAACCATACTTAATTGTCTATAGGCGTATGTGGAATGATTTTGATATCCTATAAAATAAAAGCAAAACTATCGGAATATTATACTGAGAAGCCAAGTGTTATCCATTTACAGAAATCGTGTATTTTTGATTGCACACTAGTCAGTAACTAGTGTAATGTGTCTAGTCCTATCTTCGCTGCAGACTGAATTCTATCAGTCATGCTTGCAATGTGGTCACCATGGCACCGAAGATAGGACTAGACACATTACATTAGTTACTGACTGCTGTGCAATCAAAAATATTCAATACAGTCCTACAGCAGGTCAGTCGCGACCCTGAATAGCTCAGTGGTAACATCTCTGACTGCAGCACTGAGTGACGCGGGTTCGAATCTCAGAAGGGACATCAGTTCCTTGAAGGTTGCAGATACGCCTGTTAATCGCGACAGATAGATAACTGTATGATAAACAGCCAATCAATATTATGTGACCATTCTTGTCGCGATTATTGGCCAATTTATTGTAACTCTCACCACGTGATGACCTTGAATGTTCTTTTTTGTCTGTCACTTTACATGTATACATGTAATTAATTGACTGTTCATTTTGTCCGTACCTTCAATACTGTTCGGTACGTTTTTGTCCTACTTTTGTAATGACAATGGATTTGTACATTTTTCTTGGTGTAATTGTATGGTTTATTTTATGTTTTAGAAACAGATAAAGTTAAAGTCAAGTCATCCTGTTTTTAACTATAGCTAAGCCGAGACTCTGTATCGTCAGTATTGAGGTAGGACTAAATCTGTAGGACAAAAATAATCCTACAACGCCTTGCTTCCGATTGCCTCCAACCACCTAATACCAGGAGTGGTGTTTCACATTCGCAACTTTGAAATGATTATCATGGCTTTCACAATACCCACAGAATTCTTGCTTGATATATATATATATATATATATATATATATATATATATATAAAGTGCTGGTATGGTATAACTGATTTCCATCCAACTAAAAGCACATATCTGTTTTCTTTTTTTTCTATTTTGATAAAGTCAGCCTGAAGAAATAAACTGATTGATGAATCCCATAATGACCGCCTGCTTGAAAATGACTACTCGGTCTCATCACAGCCAGCCCTAAATATCTGCCCACATTATTAAAATAATGTATGAGAAGTAATAAGGGGAAATATGCATTGCAGACGTATAACATGTGCGCTAAGTAAGTCTGTGGAGTCTGTAATAATACTATTGTGCATTTTTTTGTTAGATGTTAAAATTAGAAACATTTTACACAGCTTTTGTTGAAAACGATTCATTTTGAAATATACATACCTGCGGAGCACAATCTAAAATACAGTGTGCTGCTCACCACTTCGTCTTCTCACTAGTCTATACTGTCTACTTGTTTCACTATTAACTGTGTTGTATACTTTGGATTTCGCCGGAAACTCTTATCCTCATCCGAACACTACCCTACAACCGATGTACAGCTTCTACCAGTAGATACGACTCCAGCAGTGAACACTATTGTGGATCATCATACTAATAATTTGTAGCAGCGGACTTTAACTGTATAACCAAGTAACCAATTAATTTATATGACTCATTACTGTATTTTTGTAATATGCAGTTACACTATCGGTTCATTAACTTGGATTTTTATTCAAATATTTGTTCTATTACCGAGCTCGCTACAAAGTCCCCTACAAGTCAGATAACTTTCTAATTCTTGGGACGCTGGCCGACTATGCACATGGTCCGGGGTTCGATTCCCGGCCAACGCACTCCTTTACCTCGCTAAGCCAGAAATAATGCTGGTGAAGAGGAAAGGTTGGGCGTGAGGCTAGCAACCCCATCCTGTAAAATAAACACTGCTACAGAAACTTCAATTCACTAGCTTGAAGCCCTATGTTCCACTGGGGAACGTGACGGAAAAAAACTTCTTATTATAAAATTAGTTTTCATTGAGAATCAGACCTACTCACCAGTAGATTGGAAACGCCCACAAAGTAAAAAAAAGTATGAAAGTAAGCACAGACTTACTTCAGGCACAACAGAACCATCCTTTGTACGAACAAAAATAAAATCATACGGTCCATTTGTTGACCAAGCAGTTTTATCACCATCGGATGTAAATATTATTTGTTTTCCCAATTCTAAACCGAATTTAACACCTAACTTATTATGTTTCAGCCAATTTTTAACATTGTTCTTAGCCAGATCGGTTAATGCTTTGTTAGGTTGAGTTGAAAAAGTGACACCAGTGTAACCAGTCTTTAGGAGAAATTTAAAAACAAACGACAAGTATAGTGTACTGCATATTGTTCTAGCATAATACGAATGACAGGGAATTACTTGTAAGAAATAAAAACCGTTCACTTATTTGAATAAAGCAAGAACAACAGTGGTTTGTGCAGAATAATATGGTACCATCATTTATTTCGTGGGCTTCTCATCAGCTGCTTACAGCTTAAATAAATTATGAGGTTTGCGTACAGAAAAGTTTTAACATACTTGCAAATTTTACATGTTGTCAGTTGACAGAAAATTCCACAATTAGTGAACAGTGCTCAGAAAATTGCGCTTATATAGTATTTACACAGGCAGTTCAAGTTTAAACAATATAAATGTATGCATGCAATGGTAAAAGAGTTACGTGATAAAGACAAAATATGCGTTAGATACAGAGTGACTAATAAATTAGGTAACAATGTGCTGAGTTCAACTCAAATCATAGAAACAAGAGACAAGCAAAATTACAGATTATAAAAGGGGGTGAGGTTAAAGACAAAGATTACGGAATCAGATGAGAGAATAAAGACATTCAATTACCAGGGCAAAGAAAGATTAATAACTGCTTCTTTCTGAACACATAAATCTGGTTTCAAGCGTTTGACAGAGATTGCTTCGGCAAACTTGAGGAGAATGGAACTCCTTTGTCTGTTGATAATTTTAAAGGATTTCTTGATTTCTACCTCATGACTCGTGTCGAGATGTCTAGTAATAGCGCTGCTATAAGAGTTTGTTCCCTTGAGACGTAGGCTTTTTGGCACATGTTCAGAAAATCGGAGGTGTGCCCTTCTTTCTGTTCTCACAATGTAACTGCTCCCGCAGATACACGTAAATTTGTATACACAGTTGGAGTTAACATGAGAAGGGTATCTATCGACTTTTGACTGCACCAAAGAGCATGTTGTTCGATGGACGGGAACCAACTTAGCTGCAGGATAGGCTCTGGCTAGTGACGTTCTCAGTCTTCTGTTGACCATTTCTGCAATGTTTTCACCTTTTAAATCTAGTTGAATGAATGAATGAGCCTTTGAAGGCTCAAATACCAAACAAATCACGGTTAAAAAGAAAGCCTGTCTTCATTATTCTGCACAAACCATTGTTGTTCTTGCTTTATTCAAATTCATCAAGGGGAATAAATGCATGAAGGACTGTTCACTTAGTTCACTTAACTTCAATAAATCTTTCACATAATACTGAATATACACCTTCTGTGTAAATATCCATGAATACAGCAATCACAGTTATAATAACAATGTTTTATATATAAATATTATCAGTACTTTACTTATCTCTAAAAGACGTCAGATGAAACACTGCCTTCATACAACTTATAAATGAAATCCATTAAACGATTAGCACATCGCATCTCACTGGATAGACTGAGTGCAGTAACACGGACGATAGATAGTGTTAGTGTACATGTTATCATGACCTAATGTAAATTGGAGATTCATTGGAAGCCAAAGAGCACTCAAGAGGTGTTCTGTTGTAGTTCGGGACTACTCAGCAATGTAACCACGACCCCACGAGGGGTCGAAACCAAGATACGAAACAAGTCTCTCCATCGTTCAGTGATTACGTCAAGAACCAATTACCTGTGAATGAGATCCCCAATAAACAGCCACCACTAACCAATGTCATTGCTGTGCATCCAAAAGTTGACTGTCAATCGCCTGCTTGTTGTTGCCCAAAACGTGCATGTCATGAAGCTCTAATAGGAAGCCAAGGGCAGTAGAACCTAGAGTATTGGATTTGAATGGAATGCCAATTGTGGTACGGACAGCAAAACAGAACTCATGAGCCATTAAGTTCCCACGCAGTTGCTGAGAGAAAAACGGACATCCTTCGTAAGCTGAAGACACAAGGTTTAATCTCTAGTGCTGTCATGTGTGTGGACACTACTGAAGAGTTTCGAACTATGTCGAAACAACCGTTCAGTTATACTTAGTTTCCCTTGATTCCCTAAATTAGGAGAACACCCACGAGTCCGTAAGACAGGTAACACAGGGGTGGGGACATAAAATAATGCTTGTTAATGAATGCTGATAATTTAAAACTGTACAGACACAGAACAGATTTTATACCTGCTTGTCCATCATGGTTTATATGATTATCTGTGGAATAATTACTGGCTTCTGATATTCAGAAGCAGGGTTTTCATCCATCACTTACTAATCTTATCTCGATGTTTATTCTCCTATTCAGAAATGACAGCTATGAACAAAGAACTATACATGAAAAGTTGTCAACAAACTTCCCTTGCAGCTAAAATGTACAGAGTAGATTCCATTTCTGAACGCAAATAAAGATCCGACACTGATGTCTTTCAGGCTCTGTCATTATCACTTGGTAGAAGTTAAGATTCGATCTACTTTTTCATACAAAGGCTCTCAAGGATATTGAAAAGCAATCATCAAAGACTTACACTTCTCATTAAATTTTTTGCCTATACATTTCTGCCATCTATATTCCGTAAGACCCCTAGATTAGAAATAGGAAGTGAATTGGTAGAGCACGTTAACCGCTTCACTTACTTGGGAAGTACCATCAGCCCCAACGGGTTGATCTCCGACGAAATCTCAGCACGAATACAGAGGGCTAGGTTTGCATATGTCAGTTTACGCCGTCTCTGGCGTAGACGTGATATCCGACTATCGACCAAAGGGCGTGTGTACTGCTCAACAGTCCGCTCCGTCCTCCTTTATGGCTGGCTGTGAGACCTGGCCATTGAGAGTGGAAGACATGAAAAGATTAGCTGTCTTCGATCATAGGTGTCTGCGTTCTATCTCCCGCGTGAAGTGGTATAATAAGGTGAGCAATATTGAGGTTAGGCGTCGAGTGCGAGGTAAGGAGGAGAAATCAATAGACGATACTGTGAAATTACATCGACTGAGATGGTTAGGACATGTGTTACGTATGCCTAGTCATCGCCTTCCTCGACTGACGGGCAATGTTAGCTGATATAGGGCCAGGCTGGAAAAGAGCTAGTGGCGGTCAAAGCAAAACATGGCACCAGCCAATGAAATCTGCAACAGTTAGTCTAAGCCACGTAGGAAGGTGTAGACTTCCTGACTGGTTGGGGTCCTCGGGCTGGTAAAAACCAATGACTGGAAACAATTGGTGACATGGCTCAAAATCGTTCTCAGTGGCGCAGATGCATCCACTCCTTGTGACTTATGATTTCCAATGAAACTGTTTTGTTCTTCGTTATTACTATTCCTTTGTCTCACACCTCTGTTTACTGTCCTTATTATGCATTTCTCCTACTTTCTTCTCTTGCTTTGTGTGCTACAAGGAGGGAGTGTGTCGACTTGAACTGGCGCACATATGTGCAAAGTTCCATGTTGAAAACCGACCGATATTCCATAAGAAGTCTAAATACCTGCTAAGAACATTAATCACTGAATTCTGTTAGTACATGAAAGAGGCAGGCGAATTAGAGTCAAATACAAATCAAAATGGTTGGCGTTAGAAAGGAAACTACGATAGGTGTATATATCTTCTTAAAGAACATCATCCAACATTCTATGGTAACAATACAACACACTGATGAAACGGGAAGTAGGTGCTGATAACAATAACAAACGAACACAGTCTGATAACAAAACAACACTCGACTGTTGTTGTAGCGTTAATGCATAACTGTTGATTGTTCATAATACTAAGTAAAGTGGTATCATAATACATTGTGTTTGATGATAAATGTTCAAAATAAGTTCACAAGAACACTTCGATGTAAATACTGTAGTAATTAGCATATTTCAGCCTCAATGTTTCTCAAGGTCTAAACATATTACTCTGGTGACTAGTGATAATATCCATAAAACTTTAATCCAAGGCTTTCCGTGAACGGCAAATACATCCAGCACAAAAATAATAAACATCATATTTTAGCAAAACAGACTTACCAAAATCGATAGAGCTGCTGTGAGGTATCCACTGCCTGACCCAATAACTAAAGCACGTGCATTACGCTTTGTGTTTGTAGCTAACGCACTGAAAATACGTGCATGCTGATTGACGGAAAACGAAATCATAAAAATATTTAGCATAAGCATCAACCTACTGAAGGGAGCATATCTGCACTATAATTACAAAAAAGGGTATTTAAAAAGACCACCCTTTATGTCTGCTTATTTATAAAATTAAATACTCTGTTACATGGTCACATATATCAGGTTATAGGTTAAATTAAATAATCATCAAGTAGCACAGAGAAGGACAAAGGTTATCGAATTGTTATGCATGTATTCACTAAATTAGACAGTTTATTATTCCAAGTTCACAAAACCAATATCATTAAAAAGAAATGGAATGCTGTTTAGATTATTATATTCTTCTGTTATACGAAAGTTCAGTTTAACTGGAGGAAATGGGTACTAATTCAAGTAGATGAGTGAATAAAATAAAAGTGTATGTGTTTTCATACTTTAGGCAGGTATGACAGTAGAAAGAACGAAGTGAGCACTTTCAATACGAGTCATTTAGTTGGAGTTTGAAGAACACAAAATCTGACAATGACCAGTCACCTTAATATTGATGCTAATGAAATTTCCCTGTTTCATAGTATATTCTAAATGCCGAAGACAGTAGTCAGCCAGGGTATTGCTTCAGTGAAGTACAATGATGAGAACTACCCATCGAATTAAACATAAGAACTATGTGATAAACATATGTCAGCATGCCAGTATTTATATAAATTTACATCAGCTAGTGAAAGTGTGTAGGAAGGCATCACAGCAAACCTATAACTGCGGAAAAAATCTGAATGTAAAGGCTATTGGAAAGTCTTAGTCTGATCATTTGCGCATCGTTTTCCGCAAAATCTGAAACGCAGACTAAGCAGGTAAGTACAATATGAGCGATTGATTTAATTCATCTCATCCGTTAACTGTTAAGGCAGGCTTAGTTAAGTGTTTAACAAACCGAGCAACAGCACTAAGTAGCACAAGAAAAGACGTAAATGATGAAATAAAACAGATAGAAGAGGCGTTGGTGTTAAATAACTATCCTTTAAAATTCATTAGGAAGATCGGAAAAGGCCAAAATAAAAAGAAAAAGAATTGTGAAACTAGTAATAGTAACATAAATAAGATAGAATATAAGTCATCTACAGTTATACCATATAAAGAGGGGACATCTGAGACCCTACGTAGGATTCTAAATAAGGCAGGAATTAGGGTGGCATTTAAACCCACAAACTCACTCAGGGACAAGCTCTGTAGGTTGAAGGACCCAGTTGATCCAATTAGACAAAATAATATAATTCACAAAATACACTGCAATGACTGTGAGGTCAACTACATAGGTCAAACTAGTAGGTCAGGGCTAGTCAGATTATCGGAACATACGAATTTAGCTAAGGTAAGAATGGTTGACCCAGAGAAGATAAGTAATTTAGAAAAAAGCTCAGCATCACGACACAGCCACACAATAGCATGGTGGGAGAGGGTTAAAATTCTAAAAAGTAATCTAGTTAGGTGGAGAGCGAGAGAGGTTGATTACTGAATCTTTGTTCATCGAGTCTACACCCAACACATGCAATAGGAATGATTCATCACTCATACCCGAAATATGGAAAATAATACTACCAATCAAATCAAGTGAAAATCAAGTGAAAAACAATGGAACTATATAAAAGAATTTAGGAAGTCGTGTGATTACCTTGACATGATTACGAGCAATAAATTGTGCTCGAAACGTCATCAGTAAATATTACTGTATAACACTGTGAGACTTTATCAAAACAAATTTTACCCATAATGGAATTACACTATGCGCAAATTCAACGGCATCCAAGAGTCCTTATGTGTCTCTCTAAGTCACTCCGGATGCAAAGCCCAGTCATAAAAACAAATGTAAATCAAACTTGAAAAAGATAACAAATTTGATATCCGTCGTTAACACCAGGGTTATTTTTTAAGTTTATGCCCCTATGATTAAAACATGGTCAGTAGATAAACCAGATGCTTCAGAGTACTACATAAAAAACAGACGACATTTAGAAATGTTTGCAAAACTGAGCGTGAATATTGCCTACATTTCTATTTAAGTGGTATACACCTTGTTTATTGTATCTGTTGACGTATACATAGATTTGGAAATCTGTCGTCAAACACAGATTATCATACTAATACTTAAATGACAGTATTAAGACTATACTTTCAGCCTATGAATTTACATTGAGGTCACTGGTATTTTTCTAATCCCTTACCCTAACATTCAGGAAACTCATCTGGAATCCTTCAAACACTTCTCACTATACTGAACTAAAATAAAATCTAAATTTTGATGCAGTTTTCATTGGCAAATATGATAATTAACTAAAAGAGACAATTAAATCTTATACGATCATTCAAATACATTGAAAATCAAAATGAACGCATGGCTAAAAGGTAAGAGAAAATTCAAAAAGTGAGGTATGAAAGAGTTTACCACAACCAATGTCTAAAGAAATAAAGATACTAATACGTAATGAAACCTGATATGTTAGAGTGATGAAAACATGAACCGAAAGTAACTAGTAGGCGACAAATATTATGGAGTTGTTGATAAATAAGCACAAGATTGCAGACAGTGTGAAAAAGTTACATATGTCTGCCTGATGTAGAACTGCGAAATTTAGTGAATCATGCGATATCAGTCTTCTTTGTGGGAGAAGTAAATAATGTGCCCCTTGGTGACGTCACTCCTAATATTTGTAGCCGCCACACTAACAGGTCAAACAAAAGCAAAGTAGATATTAGGGGAAGAGAAGTGAACAAAGGGATATGGTCACATGAAACAAAATTTAGGGAAAATAAAGCAGACAAACATATCAGGCAAAAGAAGTAACTAAAAACAAGTCACAGAAGAAATGAAATTAAGACAGGATTCATGAGAGAATTGTAGTGTCAATACCGTCCTACAGAGACAAATCTTTCTGTCAACAGATATGTGCAGGTAGTTGAAAGTTACATATTTATTCAATCAATCAGCAACTGATAGAGAGGTGGATGTGTCAGCCTACAATGAATTCTATTACTTGCAAATTCCATCAGTACAGAAAATAAATTACACATCTACAATACGTTTTTGATGTCTACCGATTGAGCTCATTTGATCATTCTGTGTTTAAAGCGGGGCATGGTTGTCACTTTATCGTATCTATTTCTCCCCTCCAAAATCAACCGTTTACCAAGATGTCATCTTGAAGTTCAAATACCACGCCTGTTTAGTCTATGTCAGGAAGGTTATTCCTCGCATCCATTTGTGAACAAGTAGAATCCTCTAGCCAGTCACATCGTGCTTTAGCGATAGGTAATTCCACAAAATTATTAGCCACAGCATTCATCATTAAACATCAGATGATTAATTTTACTGCTTAAGTCGATTTGTTTAGATGAAGACTCACAGTAAGACATCCATGCCATTTGGCACACCATCGTGTTACTTTCGTCCGTTCGTACACGATCCCTGACTAGTAAATCAATCAGCCTTGCATTACGATTTGGTCTAGAAATATACTTCGTAATTTGGACGGAGACATTATGCTTTGACTTTGGTCTACTAGGAACGAATACAATAGAAGTTGTGGGTATTAGATCTAGCGTCAGTATGAATCGTACTGTCTGTGAACACCAACACCCTCAGCCTCTAAAGTACCAACACTTTGGGTTCATTTGATATAAGAATAAAACTTGGGCAATGTGGTAGAGTGTAATTCCATTATGGGTAAATTTTATTTTGATAGAGTCTCACAGTGTTATACAGTAATATTTACTGATGACGTTTCGAGCACAATTTATCGCTCATAATCATATCAAGTTAATCACACGACTTCCTAAATTCTTTTATATAGTTCCATTGTTTTTCACTTGATTTTCACTTGATTTGATTGGTAGTATTATTTTCCATATTTCGGGTATGAGTGATGAATCATTCCTATTGCATGTGTTGGGTGTAGACTCGATGAACAAAGATTCAGTAATCAACCTCTCTCGCTCTCCACCTAACTAGATTACTTTTTAGAATTTTAACCCTCTCCCACCATGCTATTGTGTGGTTGTGTGTTAATGCGTGCATTGCAATTGCTGAGCTTTTTTCTAAATTACTTATCTTCTCTGGGTCAACCATTCTTACCTTAGCTAAATTCGTATGTTCCGATAATCTGACTAGCCCTGACCTACTAGTTTGACCTATGTAGTTGACCTCACAGTCATTGCAGTGTATTTTGTGAATTATATTATTTTGTCTAATTGGATCAACTGGGTCCTTCAACCTACAGAGCTTGTCCCTGAGTGAGTTTGTGGGTTTAAATGCCACCCTAATTCCTGCTTTATTTAGAATCCTACGTAGGGTCTCAGATGTCCCCTCTTTATATGGTATAACTGTAGATGCCTTATATTCTCTCTTATTTATGTTGTTATTACTAGTTTCACAATTCTTTTTCTTTTTCTTTTGGCGTTTGTCAATCTTCCTAATGAATTTTAGAGGATAGTTATTTGCTGCGACCGAAAATAGACCTTCATTCTACGGTCAATTGAGAAGAATGATGTATGCCTTAGACACTCCCTATGGGGATTTGTAGACTGCATGAATGCGAATTCATGGTGCAGACCCCTCATTTTTCCAAGAAAAACCGTTTATAACACTCAAACATTACAATATACGGGTTGATTTTTCGTAAAACGGATTTGACTGAGTAAAATCTACTGAACTCACCACACTAGGGGCAAGTATAATGCCACCAGAGCCAATTGACTGTTGAATATTTTTGTATGGGTTTTCCAAAACAAAACAACTGCGATCCACATTATACATGAGATATTGAATAAACCTAGAATTAGGGAAACGAAGTGCTAAATGGACACCGAATTCAAATGTACATAAATGTTTACTAAACACTTATTACCCCCGATCTTTTGTATCAAAATGATATGACCAGCTTGATTTGTTTGACAGGCGGACACACATTCGAAAAGATGTAGAATTATTGCCACTATCAAAAGGCTTTTGAAATTTGTAACCCACATCATAACTTTCCCACTCGGAAACGAAACAATCACTTCGAAATGCCGCCTTCAGTATCTAAATTGGTCCAATATTCAATATCCTGATTACGAGCTAGTATAAACCAAAGATTTCTTTGAGCTCGCTTCTTGATTGTAAGGTAGAGGTTCCAGATCTTCGGTGGACTTATGCGTAGTAAATCCCGCCACCCGACTGCTCGAAACGAAGAGTATTCTTTTCAATGATTTCACATTAGGTTCTTACAATTATAAAATATGATTTTTGTTGTCATTACAGCAATGACCTGTTATGCAGCGGATATATTTCCTACAGAGAATAGCAGATTAGTTATGGCGTGTCAAAATAAATAGTCTTATTTGTGTGACAAACGTGCGAGGCTGAAATTGACTGCAAAATATTGTAAAATTGGAGATAATGGTGTTGATTAGTCATAAGAGACTCGTAGAGTTTGGGGTAGGAAAATTGACAAGTCAGTTCAAGGCTATAAAAGGTGTCAGGTGACTGGCTACTACAAAGTGGTATGTATTAGAGATGAAATAGTAATGTAACAAGAGAAGACAAGGGCCATGCAACAGATCGTTTATTAAGGAAATCAACGCATATTTATATATTTTAATGTACATTATTATAGATTAGTTAAGCAAACAACCACAGTCTTCTGATTGGTTGTTTCTCACTTTAAGTTAATCTTTCATCTATTTGTGACTGTTTCTTGAATGTCAAATCATCTATATGTTAACTGCATCCGCCTACGTTAAGTCTGCTGTGGTCGGTTTTGAATCAGTCTTTGTTCATATTTTCTCACGACAAATCTTGAGAACGCAAACATTGACGTAAATTACTGTCTACCAATTTGGCTAGTAGACAGCTCTCACCACAGTAAGACCGCAATGAGTGATTTATAATGATATAGATAATGTGTGAAATGAAACAGGTGGAGGCATTGATTGACAAAAGATATAACATCACAAAAAATAAGTCCGGATGGTAAAAATGGAAAATTCATCTGTATTTAGAGATTGTTTGCACGAAGGGCGTAAATTATGACGAGTAATAATAATTGTATTAAGAAGCAAATAAAGAAGAAATACCAAGGGAGTTAAGGGGAAGAAGCATTATTGGTGAGAAGGATCATCAATCCACGTTTGGCCACGGTAAGAACAGTGTATATATGTGTTCTTTTTGAATACACAACTCCCGTTTAGTCGATCATTTTGCAACATCTTCAGCCATGTGTAGCAGCCGTAAGCGAACTGTACGTGATGACGATGGAGTTCGGTATATTACCCTGAAAGCTGTGTTGACGTCGATGCTATGTCCAGTGTAGACCAAGCGTGACAGGATCGAGCTTTTTATGCACTCAATTTTCTCCTGCTGAACCAAGATGGTAAATGTTCTCGACCCCGTTGACAAACCTGCCTAATCATGCGCCCTATATAACTTGAACCACGGGAACAGTTGAAATGGTATATGCATGAAGAAGAGCTAAGCTTAGGTAAGACATCTTTGAGTTGCTGGGTAAACATTGGACGGCTACTGAAGGATAGACACAGGCGTGCAGTGTAGAAAGTTTTCTTTATCGCCCTGGTTAAACGTTGCGAAAGAACCTCCCTTCAATTGTAGACGTAAAAACAAAGGCTTTTCCCCAAAAGTTATGTCCAGCTAGGCAGAAATCACCACTTAACACTTCTGGTCTCGAAATATGCTTGTATCTTGGATGATTGATCTGTTGCTTTCACTTTACTTTCGAATAAATAGCTGTCTGTTTGAGGCAAGTAATTTGGGAGATAGATGATATGCACTTGCATCTGCGTATGACGAGTCAGGTTTGACCGTCATCATCCTTCACCTTTCAAGCACCCTTAAACATTCCTTGGAATTCTTCGTTTTTCAACCCATGCTCTTCAGTTTTTAGATTTTATATACTCCCTGGTTACTCACTCCATAAAGCCTTCATCATCATACATACCTGAGAAAGAAAGATTGATGTGAAGAACTGGTAATGCGTATGGTGTGTCTACCATTGCGCTAGCTGTCATTTGTTAAGTAAAACAGCAGGACTCACTAACCCTAAGTTAAATCTGCATCATTTTCACTCTGCATGAAAGGCACTGGTAAGATATCAGTGACTTGAGAGTCAGTGTGGGACAAAATGAGTCAGTAGTTGTGAACTCTCCTTAGTTTGTTTCTTATGAGTTTTTAACACTTATTACAACCAATGCATAATTAACTCTCAAGAAAGATACAAGTCTTAATGTTCAGTCCAAAATCCAAAACAAAACAAGCTGTTGCAGATAGATATGTATAAAAGCCAGAATATGTGTAGATTCTAAAAAAATTATTATTCTATTTCACAAACTGTCTCAAGTAATTATTATGGGAACTTTCTATTATGAGATTATCTGGCATCTAAATATTAAGAGGATAATGGCCGGCAGTTACAAATGTGCATTCTAACCAACAAATGCACGATAGTTCAGAGTGAGCCACAAATAGTCTGATTTACACAATGACGTAAGATGTTATATGAAGTACGACTTTAGTAATCGAAGATGCAACATTACGCCCAACACACTGTTTCGCCTAGTTTACTAACATGTGTACTTCCTCTATTCCTTTATATCGCAGAATCTGAATGAATTCTTCAGTTAAAACTACTGTCACTCCAGTAGGGTGTCGTTGTGCTGCAGCAACATTCCTAGTATAGATTCCATACTACTTGAAAGGCAAATCTACTATGCCATGACTCTTCCTAATGCTCAGTCTTGTGGAGTGCTCACTACAGAACTCACAGATATCCTCAGCATTTTCGTCCTTAATAACATGCGGTTATGTAGTCCTGAGACATTTATATACACCAGTAATGTGCCATCGTGATTTCATTAACAAATAAACATGTTCTGATAATGACTAGTTGTCGCGAACTATAAAGTTCACATTTCCTCTTAAAGAATTGCCTCGGACTCTCATAAAAGAGCTTAAACTGTTATCCCAACAACCTTGGTTAACTTCTGGAATTCAAGGATGAACTTGAGAATCTGGACAAGAAGCAACTAAAAGCTATTTTAGGGAGAGAATAACGTCTTGTGAAACGTACACAATTAGAAAAAGTGTATCGGATTACCATTGTACAAAGCTTAAATGTGGGGTCACCTGGCGTCCAGGCGCCAGGAACACAATGGCTAGCCATAAAAACCACTCGAAGTTAACAGAATCTGCATTCATTTAAAAAATGTACAGCAATCCTACGAATCGCGAACCGTCTAATTAACATAGAATGCAAAATGTGGCATAAAGTAGAGCTTTAGTTTATAAGGGCGCAACGTTAAATTTAGCGATCCCCGTTAGAATAAAAATAGTTTCTTCACGAAACAATTAAAATAATAGCCACTATAACGTAGTGTGGATATGATAGAACGATAGTAATGGCTGTAGTGGAAGTTGCACAGATCTACAGTAAGATTGAAGTTCAACAGGACTTGAAGCCACCTACTTATTTATCATCCTTCAAGGTTGGGCTAGTAATGACCCAGCATCTTGGAATATCCACTGTCACCATAACAAGACGCTATACAGCTTTCTATACAAACAGTGTCAATGATCTAAAGTGGCCTACAAATAGCTTTCTGCGTGTTAATCAACTTACTCGTACGGAACAACCATGCAGTGACAAATGGTGGCTTTGGCTGACGTGAGTGCAGTAAAATAAATCGGCCTGACAATAATCAATATTAATCTGCATTCAGCAGAATTCACGTCTGGTGTTACTTACGGTAAATACGCTGACAAAATCGCACAAATAAATCAATCATTTCAAATTAATAGCCAATTTGAATATAAATCAAGAACAAGATACTATGATGCACACAACAAAGTTATATGGACGAATTGACTTCAAGCTTTATTTTTTCCCCATCCAACACATACTAGGGTTTTTTTGTTAATGCGAAGACAATATTTCTACATTTCCTGATATGCCCCAGTGAATGGCTACCTAGCAGGCTGCACTCACAAACTAGCGTCAGAAAAGACTGGAACCATGTAAATAATACTTATCCATGCCTGCACAACTGGTGTATCCTGCATAGATAGGAATAAATATATTATTATATCAGGCACTGTGGTAAATTATTGTTCATTCCACAATTACTTACAGTCTTATCAAGGTACTTGCATGAATTTAAAACGAATCTATGTGACGATTCAACGTCCCGAATGACGTCACTTCGTGAGTCTGAATGGCAGAATTTGATTTCTGAGGCCACCATGAGTACCCAAACTAGTGGCGTTACTGTGGTGCACAGATCAGGCCACGCTATAAGACCGGTGGTTGGCTTTAGAAATACCCTTACCTAAAAGTTATCGCTACACTAGACTTTATTATTGCATCCCTTCAGAAATCTTAGTCTATAGACAGGCGAAGATGGGTGTGGTTTAGAAGAAACTAAATGACGTTACAATGGGAAACAATGGGGTATGGCTGGTTTCAGTTTAAGCAGTTTCTTTATTGGCTTTCTAATCAACAGGGCTCCAAGGATGGTCAGAAAAGAGCCAACTGCTGCTTCCGGATCCATTCATGGGACGCGGATACCCACTGAAGAAATAATTCCACGAATTCAGTTATGCCGCACATCTACTCACGCAAGACTCCAGAAAACTATATGAAGACAGACATAGGGGGTAAGAATGGCGTCTTATATTTCCTGTATCACTCACCACTTTTGAAGCAACCTTTGAATGACGCATGAAAAAAACATCGTAGATTAGAAAATGCACACTGCTTTTAACTCCTCAGCACAACCCAATCGACATCATTTCATCAAATTTGTCATATTGTTACCATTGTATTTGAAATACTCCAGTTACCATCAGAAACCATGAGCGTGCCCACTACAAGTTTTATTGTTGGGTACACTGATAATGCCTGTAAACTGACACCATCATGTATGAACAAATGAGAGTATTCTAATATTATCGTAGCAGATATCTTTACGGCTATTCTATTAAATATGGCCCTTAGGGCACTCTAGCCTACCCAAAGTTGTAGTGAACCATATTTTCCTCATGCATAAATATATAAGAAAAATAACCACAGTGGACTGTCAAATAAAGGGAACGTGAGAATGTGAACTGCTTACAAATGCCCGTAAAGGTCCAGCAGATCCCAGCAGACATTTACATTAAAGGTCATCTCATCCGTAATCTGCACAAACCTAGTGAAATCCTCAAGCGGTATGTGAAAGAAACTCAAACCTGAAATAAAACACAGAAGCATTGGAGCTAAGTTAATATACCATAAAATTCATTTGAAAATTCGAGAAAGCTCGGAAACATCTTAAACTCCGTGCAGGTCCTGCTGCTCTCACGGCTATCAGCCATTTTATTGCATTCGAAAACTTTTGGGTTTGCCGGCAGTTCCGTTACTTTTGGTGGTATTTGTGAATCGGTTGCGGGAGGCGCCTGATTCTAGAATCCTTTCAATGATCATCCCATCGTCGCTCCTCTTTGCTAATTAGGTTTCCTACATGGTGACCTCAATATTAATGATTTTTTATTTAATTAATTAATTTCATTTCATTCCTTTACGTTCTCGGTGGAAAATAGGGTTTCGAACCAGAGCTCTGAGGTTTCAGTCGCAGTTGTTTTTTTTAAGAGTTGGGATTGCTAGCCTCATGCCCAACCTTCCCCTCTACCGGCCTTGCTACCGGCGTGCACCAAAAGAAGATCGAACCCCGGACTACATACACATTTGGTGAGCATCCTACCACTGTGACACCAAAGCACTAAAACTAATGATAATGTCAATATTCATTCTCAGCGTATTGTACGTGAGAGATGCCAGTTTAAAGAAATTAGAGATATAGGAGGCATAATAATGTGAAATCAGATACTTATGCATAGGTTGTACAGAGTGCAATCTCTTATGCATAACGAGAGTATTTATTCTCAAATGATTATAGAAAGAGTGTTATGCAATTTTTCCATCCGAAAATTAAAGTTTCAGTGAACCGATCGGACACCAAATTTGAAACATGCCTTACAAATAGTTTGTGTAGTAGGTGAAAGACACTATAGTCAGTTTCAAGGTCATGATGGGTTCCGGCGTCTACTGGTTATATGTTTTCGTGAATTCGTTTTCCTTCGAATTTTAAAGGTTTTTTTGAACGTTTTGCGGTGACCCTAAACTTAAGCAGCCGAAACGGAAACTACCTTACGAACGGACAAATGACCCTGACAAGGACAACTTTAACCAATCAGAAGGCTTAAAATGAACGGCGCATGATTTTAATAAATCGTTTATATACATGTAATGCAGTGTTAAAAAATAGTTACAAAGGATAGCGTTCTCGTATATGTTGCAAAACAACCTCCTAATTTGACATAGGAGTCTTTAAAGTCATGTTAAACCAAGTCCTATACATAAACTCCTCGAGATAACTGTAAATCATTACATTTCTTGATCCGTTCACATATCTTATCCGTTTTTTGAGGTGACTCCAGAAACTTTCAATGGAATTGGTATGAGTTCCGGTGACTCTAAACTTTAGGAACCCAAAACAACCTTGAGAACGGATGACCTTGATGAATGATCGTGAACATGCAATCATCTGACTCGCAATGGATGCTGTACATCGTTTGCGATGCAAATTCGCTCCAGAGTTTGTTTTCGATTACTGTTTAGAGAACGGGCTGATACAATAGAGGGAGAATGGCTTCAAATCAACAATAGGTGTTGGCCATATATGACACCACCCTACACAAGGAATATATAGAAGCGATTCCTGATCGCAGTGCGAATGTATTGTTGCCCATTATCCAACGTTTAGTGCTACCGGGAACAACAATACCTACGGATTAGTGGAGTACTTACAGCCCATTATCAAATCTCGGCTATATTCATGAGGTTGCCAACCATACAACCGGATTTATAAATCCTTTCAATGGAACTCATACTAATTCCATTGAAAGTTTCTGGAGTTACCTCAAGAAACGGATAAAATCGGTGAACGGATCAAGAAATCCAATGATTTACAGTTACCTCGACGAGTTTATGTATAGGACTTGGTTTGACATGACTTTAAAGACTCCTATGTCTAATTGGGACTTTTTTTGCAACATATACGAGAACGCTATCCTTTGTAACTATTTTCTAACATTGCTTTACTTGTATATAAACGATTTATTAAAATTATGCGCCGTTCATTTTAAGCCTTCTGATGGGTTAAAATTGTCCTTGTCAAGGTCATTTGTCCGCTCGTTCGTTTGGGTTCCTAAAGTTTAGAGTCACCCAAAGTCTGGAGAGAATTTGCACCCCAAACGATGTACAGCATCCATTCCGAGTCACTTCATCGGCTGTTCAGGGTCATTCTTCCGTTCTCAGGGTAGTTTCGGTTTGGGCTGCCAAAGTTTAGAGTAACCCGTTTTGCTTGTTTTGGAGTATGTTACTTTAAAGTAACATTCCTCAGTAATTAAACGCCTTAACTGTTCTGCCATTGTTGGATCAAACAGTTACGGATTATTTGCTTAAGGTAGAACTGTGCGCTGGTTTATCATCATGACTGGCACCAATTCAGCACCTTGTTCTTATTCTACGCATTATCAGAAGTAGCTTATCAGCCTTATTGCAGCCCTTCTAGTCCAGGTTCTGCTCCTCCCAAGCTTACCATAATGCTGAATTAAATCTCACTAATTCCAACGTTCTACAGTCAGTAAATTCTGGATCTTTTCTTAAATAGACTCTTTAATGTCAAAGTCTAGAACTCAGTTTTGGTTTTCAGCATGACTGACACTAATTCAACACCATGTTTCTTTTCTAGACATTTTCAGGAGTAGATGAGAACCTACTGGTTTTGCTTATCAGCTTTATTTAAACCCTTTGAGCTCATTTTCAGTATGGACTAGCTTAAATTCAGAAGAAAAAGACTTAATTTAGCACATAGTGGCAATTATTTTGAGCTTAAACTTGGAAATTATATTTGGAAACTGTAGTACAATGTCACTGCTAATCCGTCAAGTTAGGTCCACTGGTAGCACCCTGTAAATAAGCAAAATAATATATCAGTTGATGAAAGATTGTGCTTACCACCTCAGCATTTACATTTAGAAAAGTTTGCTTACAGAACTGCCACTTTTATATCCCCTGCTACATTTCCATTTGCCTAGAAAGAAAAACAATGTTGTGATTACTACATGTTGACTTAACGTTGACCTATAAAACGAAGCGGGCGTTCAACAGTATTACCTGAATTCCTTTCTTCAGGTTACGCCTTTGGACACGATCTTTCAAATTATGAAAGTACGATTTCGTGGCCTAATCCATTATGTCACCAACCTCTCTCGATGTCATCAGTTGGTCGCTACAGAAATAAGTACTTCATCAATGAACCTTACATCTCGTGACTGAATTTCGAACATCTGAATATCCCTAAATTCCTTGATTTAAGTGGTGTAGTAAAATCATCACTAAAATCATAGTAGGGTCGAAAGCGTATCCTATCTTCACTTTCCATTTCAACTATATTCCCCCGGTTTACCTGAGGCCAAGATTACATTTTCCGGAGAATAAGAAGTAAATATGGCGTTCAGATAAGTTAACTTTCCTTTGCTAAACTTAACGCCCTTAGTACTAGCTTCTCTAGGTACATGCTTGACACCTGTACTTTTCATTAAGTGCACGTGCTCAACATAACGCTGAGCTGCCTGCTTAGCCACAACATATCCACATTGCACGAACTGTCTGATCATGAGCATGTAGGATTCAAAGGGAAATGCAATGAATCCTTCTAATAGCCCATGCAGCTCGACGTCATCCACTGTATGTTTCAGAAAATGAACATTGTAAACAATATGTTCATCTCCGAAACAGTTCTCATATTGCAGTAAGGAATTACTCAAATCTGTCCGAACAGCATCCAAAAACAGTCGGCTGTATTTGGTACTCGAAAGTAAGTATACTGCCAGGGAAAATTTCCTATAATTATAGTACAGGGGGGAGGCAGAGTGTTCCTGAGTAGGCGAGACCCAAATATAGTGGCTTTTTAGAAGGACCAGTGTTATTTCAGTACATACTGGGTTCACTTCAAGTAGATAAAATATTCATTTTGCGTAAAAGGGCATTATTGATGCGTTGGTTAGACTCTCCTGAGAATTGTTGCAAAGTTGGTATTTTAAGCGTCCCAAGCTTACTAAACTATACCTCCAAAAGTGCATTCATACCTCACAAACTTATATTCCATAGGGCCAGATGGGTCTTTTTTACCTGAATCAAGCCGTTAGGATGTGTTGGATTCCTTTCAAAGAAATAATGAACAATTTAGTTGTTACCTTCATAAATGTATCAGAAGCTTGCTTAAGTTGCACCCACGTATAAAATACAAAACGAAGCATTATCCTTTGGAATATGGCCATTACATCAGGCAATATAGATGACACATTTCGTGAAGTAGAGACCGCAGGAGTATCTTGTAATATCATATAATGGTTTTAACAATGACTAACGAACACAACATTATAATTTCAAGTAGATGAATAATAGTATATATTTCAGTGCCCATAAAACACTGTTGTGACCTAGTAAATTTAATTTATTTATGCTGACCTAATATGCACAAATCCCACAGGTCACTAAACTGACAACTTAAAAAAGTGGATCAGTTAATACATACATATATCTATATTTCCTAATTAAAGACACATTATATGTTTAGAAATTGTAGTTGAACTATATTCGCCTAGTAAGCAAAAATGCATACATCCTATTTTGGACTTAAAATAAATGCATCAAAATTATTGTTAATTTATATTCATTTGCTAGACACTCTCATACATCTCAATGTACTTTAAATACCACAAATGCAATTTTGTAAGTAGGTTTTCAGCTCTTTCGGTTGTGTCTTTCTGGTTGGGTGATTCGAAGAATTTGGTGTTATCTGATAGTATATCTGTTAATTTCTCATTATAATCGGATCTATTCATTACTACAATACTATTGCCCTTATCAGGACGGACGAGGATTATGTCTTCATTTTCTTGGAGCTGTTTAAGTTGTCGTTTGTGTTCCTTGGTCAGTAGATGACGGTGGCTCGGTCGCGTATGAATGTAATAATAATAATAATAATTTGCTTTATTCCAAAACAGTACTTGTGATACAGAATGGAATTCTCAGCATTTTTACTACAGTATTGCATCCAGTTAGTACATTATCAATAAATAGAATTCTACATAGATTGAGGAAACCACAGTTCATTATTACAACAATACATTGGCATGTTCAGTAGCAAAGGTAAAGCTTAAACAGTGTTTGAAGGTGTTAGAAAAGTGGGAGCTGTCTTATTAACTGGCGTAAGCGAGAGAAAGAGACAAAGCAGCACATAACGGAAAAAGAAGAGAGAGAAAAGGAACAGAAAGAAAGGAAATATTGTATCTATAGATGAAGTGGGTTGGAAAGATGAGATCCAGTTGTACTAATGACTATTTAATGAATTATAGGTGTCACGCCTAATGCTTTCTTTATCACACAGAACACGAGCTAAGTAGGATATGGTTGAGTTTTTGTACTTGCTGGTGCGAGCATATAGTTTTCTTGTAACAGCTGTCAAGAATTGAAGCTTTGAATTAATCCAGATCTTTTTCAGAAGTAGGTGACAAATCGCATGTCTGTGACATTAAATTCTCAAATTGTACTTTAGTTTGTAATTCGTTACAAAACTGAAAACCTACTTACAAAATTGCTGAAGAGAATGAAAGAAGATTCAGTCATAACACCGGAGGTTTATGAGCAAATAAAACCTTGCAGTTCAACTATTCCAAGACTGTATGGACTGCCTAAAGTGCATAAGGAGAATGTCCCACTTCGACCAGTCATAGACATGGTTAACTCACCATATCACCAAATCGCGAAGTGGCTAGCTGATATCCTCGCACCAGTTAAAAGACGTATGACAAAATATAGCCTCAGAGATGCATTTGACTTCATCGACTCAGTGAAGGATGTCAACGTGTCTGAAAGACAAATGATCTCACTAGATGTCGTCTCTCTATTCACAAGCATCCCTCTAACTGAAACAATATGCTTCATTTGTAATTACATCGAAACCAACAACCTAGAAGTTCCTCTCCCAATAAACTACCTGAAGGAACTTCTTCTCAGATGTACGTTCAATATCCAGTTCAAATTCAATGAAAAGTTCTATGTACAGAAAGATGGGGTAGCCATGGGGTCCCTCTCGGTCCACTCCTAGCCAACTGCTTCATGGCGAGTCTGGAAAACAACATCCTCAGTCCCTTGATAAGTCAACTGCACTTATACAAGAGATACTTAGATGACACGTTTATAATCTGTGATGAAAATTGTGATTTAGATTCTCTCCTCAAAACCTTTAACGCAGCGCATCCATCAATAAGTTTCACCTTGGAAAGAGAATCGAACAACGCATTTCCATTCCTTGATGTACTACTCACCAGACGACACGACTGTACGATCCAAAGATCAATATACCGCAAGCCAACATGGACTGGACAGTTCATCAACTTTCAGAGCTTTGTCCCAATAATCCGAAAGGTCTTCCGCCACAGGATAACTGTGACTACTGCTCAGACACCGCTGGTGCAGCTTGTGTTAAACCAAAACAATAAATGTTCTCGATGCCTCTCTGTCAGAGAATGACTGCCCTTTAGCACACAAGGGCATCCACCATATCCCGGAAACCCACGCCGCCCCTACGATACCCGATAATCCATTCAGGGCCAATAGCGACAAGGCGACAGAAAACCCCAACACCAAGCCGCCTATCGCTAGCACGAAAAAAAGCGTACCAGGGCGGAAAACCCGTAGCTGAGGTCGCCCACGAACTTGCAGATCAATCCTTACCCACACAGGCGGATAGCAGGCAGACACAACCGACAACAGATAGTGGGGAGAGCGCCAATGAATCGCGTAATGTAGTCTTCAGCAAGAGGCCAGGTATGGACATTATAAAGTTCACCTTGTTCACAAAGGACGGAAAGACGCTCGCACTGTGGCGCAAGAAAGTCACGGAAGGCAAACTTCATCTCTCCGACACGTTGCTCAGTCTCCACAGAGTGAAAGAATCACTGGATATGAATCCCAAGGACAAGTTTGAACATAACTTTTCAGCTAGCCAAGTCCTTGTTAGATAAGCTACTGCCAGCAACATAACAGGTGTAATTATGCGCAGCTTGCATAGAATCTGCAAAAGACTGACTCTGAATCAAGTCAGCCAGTACGCCTTCTCAAAGTCGTGCTAAACTGTAAAACAGAGAGATGCTATACTACGTAACTTATAAACTCTTAAAGGATCAGGAATATACGTCAGTCCCAACTGATGCCTAGTGGACCTCGTCAAAAGACAGTTTGTAGCTCTAGAATTAAGTGAATGGCGTGGAAATGGCAAGAAAAACAGTAAGATTGCGGGTTTCAGGCGTCAAAGTTCGAAGTATTTTGATCCCGAAAATTCTATGGATAGGCTGAGGAAGTACCGAACTAAGTTAACAGTTTGCTATACAGATGCCCACAACCTGTTGAACAAACAAACTTAGCTGGGTAGTATGGTAGACACCGGAAATCCGGATGTAATTATCATCACAGAGACGTGGCTCACTCCCGATATCACTGACAATGAAGTTAACCTGCCAAACTCCGAAGTGCATAGGGTGGACATACTAAACCTCAAAGGAGATGGCGTAGTCATCTAATTGAAGAAATGCTTAACCATGCGTAGCATCGAAGCACTCGTTCACTTCTACGCCGCAGATTTAAATGTAAGGGTCAAGATATTGACCTCATTGCTATGTACCGCAGTCCTGACTTCAGTGCAAATGACTTCCTGATGGAGGAGCAAGGTTCCTGGACATCAAAATGTCGAAGCCTCGTAGCTGGCGACTTTAACGATCCACGGGTGGTGTCGTGAGAGCATATGTGGTGACACTCTTCACGCATGGGTAGTTAGTTTGCACTCATTTTTAAGGTCTTCTGTGATTGCAAAAAACATACGTTGGTCCGGACCATGAAGAATACGTTATTACTGCCAACTTGTTACTTTAAAAGGATGCCAACTTTTTAGAAAGAGCCCAAAGACGTGAGAAAAATGGGCCGATAGGTTTCCAGAATAAGCCATATGATGAGTGTAAAGAAATTTCGACTTCCCATACTTAGGTATCGTCAGTTTAGGTGTGAACTAACTACTACCTACAAGACAACAGATAACCAGCATTACCCAAACAAACATCCTGTCGTTTATTTGTCATGTGCTTTCTCGCATGGAATAAAGTAGGGTGGCTCACGAAAGCAAAAATACTAGAGGGAGCTACCACTTCTTTCCGCTTCGAATTCCCTACTCCCCGAAATAAATATAATGCCGCACTGGTGGTACCAAACCAAAGTCTTCCATTACCACTATCTGTTCTTATTTATTTTAATCTTCTTACTAGCGTGATTGTTCATCTCTACATTACATTTTGATTTTTTACTTTCGTTTTAATTGTCAAGTTTCATAATCTATCAGTTTGTCCGTTTCAGTTTCGCAAGTCTGCAAAATCTACACCTATCACATCAATGAGCGTAATTAACGTTATCTCTCTTTACAACCGCGTAGAATGGCTGATAGGTGAAATGATCAACTACATTCACAACAGAAGCACGGTTTAAACACACCGTATACCAATATATCCGAACTACCAAACCAGTACCACTCTTCGATGGATAGTGGCACACACCAGGTGATTGCTGCAGAAATTAAATGTTATCATGATGTTGTGTCTGGGTTGTTTTCAGGCGTTTTTCGACTGAAATGCGCCATATTTTAACGAAAAATGGTAGAAAGTAGACGTTTTCAACATTTTGAGTGGACATATATCTGTCATCAAATTTCGTTATTCCTGTGCATGAGGAATGTTCAAATTCTCTGTAAATTGTTCATTATTGTAATAAAAACGATATAATGAAGTTTATTTTGAATCTGTGAGTTATGAAAACTTGGTAACAGTCATAAGATTTTGCAGCTATAAATGAGTGTGAGTTGATTTATTCGTAAGTTAACAGTGAAGAAACAAAGTTTTTATTATAAAGTACTTTGGTGTTTAGCAATTTTGTATTGCTAATTATTTGGTATCAAATGTTTTACTGCTATTGATTTGCAGATTACAATTGTAATTCACGCAATGGTACACTTTATTTGGAGACTTTGATGAAGTGCATGACGAATTTGTGTGTTAACATTGGAATCTTTGTGATATCATAAAATTATCAAAACAAATATTTCTTAAACGTTTTAACAGTATTCTTGTTCTACTACTTCCTTTGGCTTATCGAAGGAATAGTGATGTAGCCAGTTTTCGAATGTGTAATGATTTACCTCGAAAAAGTGATAATTTGCGGAGCATGAGAACACTAGGATAATTATCTTTAATCGGATATACCTATAATACGTTACTTTCGATGACCGTAGCCGTCCTACATTTGTTATTGTGTATATGTAGTGATCGCATAACAAACATAAGCTCAACGTATAATTTTTCGGTAGCCCTGATGAAAGGTAATCTTTTATGTAGTCGGATTTAGTAAAACTTAACCTTTGCACACACATAAGGACTAATAACGGTCTACAACTTTGACAGTATTTTACAAAAGGGTTACTATATTTCGTTATTACAATACAAACACATGTTTGACGCTCTTTTCTTCTTAACACTAATGCGTACTTATACTATGCGCAACCGGATTAAATGTAACTGAAACATTTCATGAGAGGTTTGATGACGCACTGAGGAAATAATAACGGTTTACGACTATGACGCATTTCACACAAGTATTACTACGTTGCCTATAAATTTCGTTAACTATACAATTTCCTCGAAATGATAAATAAGAGAGATACAGGTAGTCGACATAAATACATACATTTGCAAAAGTACAACAGTCAAACAGTACATATTCACATTAAAAAGGGTTTATAACAATTCAGTGAAAAAAACCACAGTTGTAGATTTTTTATGGCTACATCATTGTCAAATTAAAGCTCGCTAATCGTTTTTTCACAATATGTGGATCGGTTTCCCCTAGATGATAGTGATACTGGACCCGTCTTTACAACCTTCAGCACTACCTGATCCTTCAGAAGAAACTGGTTATAATCTTTCTATGAAAAGATTGAGATTGTATTCCTCTGACCACCTCCGGCCGCACTGAGAAATATCTAAGGACTCCATTATGGATAAGATTTTATTTTGATAAATCACACAGTGTTGTACAGTAATATTAACTAATCACTTAATATTACTGTACAACACTGTGTGATTTATCAAAATAAAATCTTATCCACAATATAGTTATGCTCTACCACAGTGCCCAAGTTTTGCACTTATATCAATAAATATCTAAGGATGTATACATATCAGGTGAATTAATCTTACCTCAGGTGAAAAATTGCTTATCTGGCAACTCTTAAGAACAATGTGATAACTAGTCATACAATGGAGCACATCAAGAAGTATAGAAATATTGTCTTCGCATTAACAAAAAAAACCCAAGTATATTTTGGATGGATTACAAATACTTGGGAAGAAAAATAAAGCTTGAATTCATTCCTCCAAATAACTTTAGTGTGTACGGCAACGAGTCTTATTCTTGATTTATATCCAAATTTGATAATAATTTAAAATAAATAATATACTTCTATAATTTTGTCACCATTTTCATCGTTTACAACACCAGATTTGAATTGTACTCAATGTAGACTACTAATAATAGTTTATGTTTTCTTATAAACGGATGTTTACAGAAATGCAAGCTATTTTTACAGACACTATCAGTTATGTTATAAATTGCAATCGTGAGGTATTACAAATCAATACTTTTTCAGTGGTATAAAGGTATATTCCACAACCGTAATCCAGGTTGCGTCGTGGGGGAAGGTAATGCATAATTCAGGAGGCAGTTGTAAGATGTGGGACCAATAAGGTATGCAGATCATTTGTCATTGCGAGTGGTCAAATATCTACGTTCTTCATTCTCATTCAAAGAGTCATATAGAAGCTAAAATGGTGAGGGAGAAAAAAAGAAGACCAACGACACCAACACAGAAGAAAGCAAGTGGAGTCCTCAAGGAGTGATTAATAAATTTATATACGTTTATATATATATATATATATTCTGTGTAGTAACTATGATTATTTTGGTGCACTAACTAACTAGCCCCGTTGTGCTAAATTTTACATTATGTGTGAACTAATATTATTGTCCTGTGTAGAAATGTTTATCATGTACTTGCAATAATATTAACATTTATAATTGTAGTTTGTTGTAACTTACACGTTTAATGAACTTAAAATATCTATGTAGGGTGAAAAAGAGGGTGTAGGAGTCAGACACAGGAGTGCACTATCATCTTTGAGCAGACTGGTGACTGAGGAGATGAACACTGGATGTTTGTTTGCATCACGCACATAAGCTGGTAGTCTATTCCAAATGACTGAAAACTTAATTAAGAAGAAGTTGTATCACATGTAAGTCTGACAATGCTCTATGGCAACTAGGTTGACATGATTTCTAAGACTGTAACAGGTGACAGCGGTAGATTTAGTTGTTGTCCCGGAGAAGTGCATGAGAAGATTAGTTGGCTTCTAGTAGAAAATAAGGTTTAGCTTAAGACGTCTTTTCTAGAGTGGTTCTAATCTTAGTCTGTCACAACGCTCAGAGTATTCGAGATCACTTTGTAAACCAAAAGTTCTGGAGGTAAATTGATACTCCGGTCCAAAATTGACAGGTATCCCTTTGTCACATATCAGAGAAAATTACTCTGTGTAACAGTTTCATGCCTTTTAATGCATTATTTTCATGAAAATATGTATTATATACGCCGTTATCATGTGGCTGGTTTGTTCAAGGTCATTCGTCAGTTGGTACTTACTGGTGCTTAAAGTTTAACTTCGCCCGATTTCTACATAGATCATGTGTATATTTACTGGAAGACATTCTTGCAATACATAAGCTACAACGCTACAATGTAAAATCATGCTTGCAATAATTTCCGGGTATTTTTCAACGATTGTGCTACTTTTTTGCATCTGAATTCTGATTGTTTTTTCAAGGCCACAGTAGTTTTGGCTATGATAGTTTACCTTTATTTAATTCAATTTTAGATTTTCCCGTCGATTGATTGGACTGCAGTGCTGGGCCTCAGGTTGACATGTCGGCTTCTCGTACAGATTCTTCGATGGTATCTGGGCATATAATTGGAATTAAATTGGTGGATGGTCACTAGCAGTCACTCGCTGCAGAATGCAGGCGCATCCAGCTAACGAGTCCCAAACAGGACGAAATACGAAGTCTGGATTCCGCTGCTAATCACCACCCACCAATTAGCTTCTAATAGTTTACCTTCGCCTAAATAGGATATCTGGTAAGTTTCAGGTCAGGTTTGGGGAAGATTAAGTCAAGGATTAGGTCGAGGACAAGTTAGGGTTAGGTTAACCTAAAAAAGTCGATATCAGGGTTAGTTTAGGGATATTTCCACGTCGGGGTTAGGTTAAGGAAAGATTAGGGTTATTGTCAGGCTTAAAAGACTAGATAATCACATACACATAATATGGCTAAATTGCTTTGTTGATAGTACGGTCTAAAACTGAGAGGTATATACGTTTGTTACAAGTCAGCAAAATGTATCCTCTGTAACAGTTTCTTGCCTTTTATTTCATTATCTTTATGAATTTATGCATACTATTGGTGAAATCACCTTTATCATATAAGTAAAGCATTCAAGGTGCTTTGTCCGTTGGTACTTGCTGGTGCTTAAATTTAAACTTCTCAGTGTTTACGGGATTAAACAATGCACTAAGTAACGATACAAAATATCAGAATAAAGAAATCTGAGGTAATGAGGGAAATATTGAGTAATTATATTCTAGAAATATAGATAACAAACTAAAACCCAAATTTAGAAATTCTCTCTGGTTTAAACTAAAATGAAACTCTTATGTACCTTTAAGATTCTACGGCCAACCAGAGATATGTTCACCCACAGTTCCATTAAGACCAGGAGTAGATTTTACCAACTCACCGAGATACAACATCTCCAAATTCTTATTTTTGATACTACAGTCACTGCAAAAGGACACTCAGAATATTGTAGAAGATTCATATGATTTCAAATTCCAAATAGAACACCGAAAAATTGATAGAGAAGATATTATGCTAAGCTCTGATATTAACTCACTATATACTAGTTTCCCTATTACCGAAAGTTTTGATATCGTTTCCAGTTTACTAGAATTAGATACAGCGCCATCACATAGATATCCACTAGATACCAGTGAAATAAATAAGAGCCTAAAATTCTGCCTAGAAAGTAACTGTTTCACATTTAAAGGAAATTTATTTAGACAGACAAATGGTGTTGCTATGAGTTCACCAGTTTCTCCAATAGTCGCTGATCTTTTTATGAATAGATTCGGATACAATATCTTTTGAAGGATACTCACTCCTAAAATATGTTTAAGATATGTACATGATACTTTTGTAGTACTAAAACGAGATCTAAACAGTTCATTCCCGGAGAAAGTGAACAATATATCTCCCGCCATCCAGTTTACTTTGGAAGCAGAATCAGACTTCGGTGAACTACCATTTCTAGACTGCCTAGTTAAAAGGAGGGAAAACGGACATTTTAGTATATCTGTATTCAGGAAGAAAATTCACTCCAACGAATATTTAGACTTCGGATCATCACACCCCATCAGCGCAAAGTTATGAGTTGTTTCAAGTCTTCTTAAACGAGCACACTCTTTGATAACGGATGAGAAAAAAAAGAAGGAGAAATATCAAACACTACTGATACGGCCAAGCAAAATAACTACCTGAAGAACCTCATCAACAGAATCAACGCTGACATTAAGTATGGTCGAAAACGCATCCCGAAAACATGAAGCTCAATAGTTGTCATTTCATATAGAGCAGAGATGTCAGACGATATCAGAAGAGTACTCGATAAGCACATAATCGAAGTTTCCTTCAAAACATCAGATACACTACAAAGTTACCCTGTCCATATAAAAGACCAAAGGATTCACTAACATATTGTGTCTATAAAATAATATGCTTGGAATGTGATGCCACATACATAGGACAGACATCGCGAGAAATCAAAACTAGAAGAAATGAACACCACAGAGCATCTGTTCGACCACCGAGAAGTAAATCCACTTGAACTAGAAAAGCTCGAAAAGTCATCAGGTATAGGTCTACATGTTATAGAATCAGGACACAAAATTGATTTTGACAATATTGAAATAATTCAAAAAGATTTCGGAAATCACGAAAAACGTCTAGTATCAGAAGCACTTCGTATCAAATGGATTCCAAATTGTCTGAATAGGAATGATGGACTAAAACGGAATTTGACCTGGTTAAAACACCTCCCTCCCCCATGTAATGACAAAATCAACACGGATGCGATAAGCAATTTCATTATGTTAACACATGCTGCTTTTATAATTTTATACACTTATCAAATCGAACAATCTACATCTGGTTCTGTTATCTTTACTAATTGGCCAACTTGACAACACAATAATGACCCCATGTTGAGGAACGATGATTAAGCTGTTATATATATGCTGAGATTTTTTAAAATCTGGTTTAATATTACTGCTGTGATAGGGCTGTTAGCATTAAATAGCGAAACGTCAGTAAAGACAATATCGTTTTGTTTTTCACTCATTAGGAAATACAAAAATCCTTTATTATAATGAATATCATATAACCAATGAACAAATTTTTTCAAACTGTTAAAAGTGAACTTGGTTTGGACGTATTTACGTGTAACGAGTTACAAAAAATTAATTGCTATGGCCCACTGCTACAAATTGTCAACATAATCCACAGATCCATTTCGCTGATGGGATCATATCCACTGGTAGAAGTTGTTTACTGGTTGGAGAGTCGTCTTCGGAAAAAGGTGACAGGTTCAAGCAAATTCCAAAAGTACAATACAGGTATTAGTGAAGCAAAATGATAGTATTTTAGTGAATGAGGGTGTATTGACGTTCACAGATAGTACGACGTGTACTAATGCAAGATTTTACACCCACAACTCCTATGATGTGTGTTCCGCGTAGATCAGAGATAAAGCGAAACACTTCATTGTTCATCCGAAATACGAAGTATATTTCGGGACGAAATCGTACTACGGGGACGACTGCTTAACTAGCTAGGGATTGTGCACGAATGAACGTATCACGACGGTGTGCCAAATGGCACGGATACCTGAGAGCGAGCTTTCAGCTAAACAGGCCGACTTGAGCAGTGAAGTTAAGCATCCACTGTTGAGTGACGAAAGCTAATAATAATGGGGAATTATCTACTGTTACAGAATGAATGAGTGATAAGACTGGACCGTTCTGATTCGTTTGTATATGCCTTACTTTTTGAGGTGACACAACTAAACAGATTTGTTTATTTATCCATGATTTAAATTCACGAGCTTTTATAGATATAATTTACTATGCATTTTGTTTAACAATGTTTCAACTGCTGCTAATGGTGTTATTTTCGATCGTCGGCATTATATGTCCAAGTCTGACTTTTGTGTCGATCTTAAAGTGAAGGGTCATATCAGTTGATAATTTCGTCGTAGTGTTGTGTTCTAGAGATGCATTCCTGTCAAGTTCGGCGAACCGACAGCCCAGTATCATTCCATTTGTAACAGGAATTAGATCAAACTCAGCTTCTCTTTCCGTTGCACTTCTTCATCTTCTATTCAACCACCCCTCTTTACTAAGTCAGCTTCCACGTGTCATCAGATAGCCATTCCTCATTTTTGCTCTTTCTAAGACTTATGCACTTTTCATCATAATATGTATAAATTCAATCTGTTGTTCCATCTTGTATTTTGTTTCTAGTCAGCCCTCGTTCCCAAGAAAAATCTGGATTCTGATGGCACCTCTCGTCTAATTATCCTATAAGTAGTTAACTCTTTAACCCCGACTGATTTACTTATATCATTTCGGGATTATGTTTCTCTTGCTTTCTATCTGCAACTCGACTTCACTGTGAGAAAATTATGTTTGAAAAAATTTGCTTCTTAGGATATACGCATTTGAAAGGAAACCAAGAAATAAGACGAGCTCGTGTTATCCTGTAACAACAGAAGACAAGGGCCAGGCAACAGAACGTTTATTACGGAAAATCAACACGTATTTATAGATTTTGATGTGCATTATTGTAGGTTAATGTTAGTAGAAAATAAAGTCTGTTGATTGGTTGTTTCTCACAGAAAGTTAACCTTGCATCTCTTTGTGGCTGTGTCAGATCATCCATATGCTAACTGTATCCGCCTACGCAAAGCCTTTGTTCTCATTTTCTCACCACCAATATTGACGACATAAACATTGACATCAATTACTGTCTACCAACTTTGGCTAGCAGCCAGCTCTCACCACATGTATATATCTATAAATGGCACATCTCTAAAATCCTTGTCCAATTCTATGACTTATGAACAGACATCAAAATATAATAAACAAAATTGCATGAACCACGATCAGAATTTGACCACAAACAATTATTGGTTTACTCTTTGTTAAGCACTGTAAACAATATGTTCTTTTGCAACTGATTTTTAGCGATTACGTTAAACGAAAGTTCGTGGTCATAGATAAATGAATATGAAAAATGTATATATATGGGCTATACAATGGTGTGTGTACATTTGGAAACAGTTGTATGTCATTTTTTAGTCTTTCCATAAGAAGATATAGACAATCGGGAATTTAGAGTTAGTACGATAGACTGGTGATACATATCTATGTTTATTTACTAATCAGGACTTGCCAAGCATCAGCTAACATCACGCCTTCACGCTTCCTGAAGCTACTGGGATTCACCCATATATGTGAGGTTTCTGCAGTCATTCCTTCTTTATGCGAAACAAAACCCTTCAGTAGAACCTTTTTCCTATCAAAGTCGATCTTGTCTCCTGTTTCTATCGAGCGTACTGCAATTGCTGATATTTTGTCAAGCTTCTTCAAAACTGTAGAGGTCTTTGGAATCACCTTTAGATATTGTTTATGTTCCTTCACTCTTACATTCACCCGTCTCCTACATATACAGCGTCACAGTCTCCACAATTGATCTAGTTTACACAATTCTGCTGGTTTTCTTGTTCTATTTTTATCCTTAACCTTCATCAGTGATGAGCGTAAGGTGTTAGTTGCACGAATATACACTCTTATGTCATGAATGTTAAGGATTCGCTTTATTTAACCCAATGTTTCTTTGCAGGAAGGAATCACCAATGTGCTAACCTAAGTCTTGGCAACAGGTCTAGACTCATCCTTGTGTTCCACTTTAAAATATCTTTTATTGAATGCTTTGAGATAATTATTTGATTCAAGAATGGACTGAACCAATTTTAGTTCCCGGTTGATCTTTTCCTCCTTAGTAACTAGACTTTTGGCTCTGTTAGTCATATTTTTCACCATAGTTACTGTGTTAGTAAAGGGATGTGCTGAATTGTCATCTAGGTATCTGTGCGAATGTGTCCGCCATTCAAATGAAACCTAAAAGTACCTGAGAAGTAACAGTGGATCCAAAGCCTACCAGTAAGCATCAAGATGATTATACCAATACAGAAACTTGTGAGCAACCTATAAATTATATTAAATGGCCATGCGTGTCTTCAAATGAGTTAAAAATGTTACTGAAGATGAAACATCAAACAATACACACGTGTTGAACGGAGCGGTACTCTCTAGTGTTAACTAACACATCTTGTAGACATATGTCTTGCTGTCTCAGAGGATTATTGGCTGAGACAACTATATTGAGGGCATAGAATCGCACAATCACCAGCAAATTATCATTTCATGCTACAACTCACTCGTTTTCAGAAGTTGTGCTAGTGTTTCTTGACTACCCAGTGAGTTAATGCACCTAAGCAGTGTGGGCAAAACGTGGGATAAACGGGGTTAAATTGCTATTTAATTAACCCGCTTTTCCCATATTGTCCACTTTTTCCCTGTTCGCACATGTGCTGAAATATTTTATTGTCCCAATTTTTCCAAGTTTACCCACTTTTTTCCAATTTCGAAAGGAAAACTGCCTACGTTTTTACCCACATATCCCAGGTCCAAAAAATTCTTCGACTGGGTAATGTTCATTTACAACTTTTCTCTACTGCAAGTTTTGTTACTTGGACAAAATTACGTGCGAGTATTTTTCGATGAGTGTTATAATATTTAATAAAGATATTGAAATTACTTTAGAGAAAGCATCAACGATTCACCTTGATAGTACCGACTGAGCATAGCACTATGGACATTTGCGTCTATTAATCCGCACGAAAGAATTAAGAAATGGCACAGATAGATACGCTTTGAAGTAAATTCTAAACATATTAAGTATCCAGAAATGATCTGACACCTGGTATGGATAATGTCCAGTTACTGTGCGTTGATGGCACAGCAGTTAGGACGCTCGCCAACCATGCACATGAATCGGGGTTCGATTCCTGACCGATTAACTCCTTTACCTCACTAAGCCAGAAATAATGCTGGTGAAGAGGAAAGGTTGGGCATGAGGTTAGCAACCCCATCCTGTAAAAATAAACACCACAGCTACCGAAACTTCAAGCCACTAGCTTGAAGCGCTATGTTCCACTTGGAACGTGAAGGAAAAAAATAAAAGATGGGACTTGCACTGGGCGACGATATCTTAAAAATGATAGACTCCACGGTATCAACAAAATTAATCGGCACACATCATCACACTAATCCTACTCATCTGGAAATGGCACTTTGAAGTAGTCCTGGAAAGAGTATAGAGTGGTCATTCACAATCCTGACAAGCATGTATACCCATCTCAAGGAAACATTAACGTGTTCGTTTAGCAAATTCAATGAGTCACTCAGGTTGTCAACTCAGTTGTTCTTCGCAGAGTGACTGTCAGACTAATAAACAAATAATAAACCTACCTAAATTATTCTCACACTCGCATACAGTTCATTAGACAGGTGTTTCTTTCTCTACTTCGAGGCTCAGTTTGTATTAAATGACTTGTTCTCACTATTCCTCGTTTGCTTGTTTGCATAATGCCAGCTTGTCGTACTAAGAATGGTCAAGTTTCTAATGAAAGCTCAAACTCTAGATACTCTGTCAGCTGAAGCTGGTAAATATGTGTGTGTTCTTTGGCACCTGACTTAGTATTACAGAAAAAGCTTTCATAAACAATCAGTATATCCGAATAACCGTAACTACTGTATGCTACAAAAGACGTCCTTTTGAAATAGAAGGACATATAAAACTTTGTCTAAGCAACTAACTGAGCGAAACGGTTGTTATGAAAACAACGCTTCAGAGTGTAGCAAACACATCACTTACCTTGTATTTCTAAGTGGACAGCAGTCAGTAGACTTGATTACACCATTCACTAGTTCAGGTACAACAATTTCTACACAATAGTTCATTCCTGTAGACAACATTAGGTTACCAGATAAAAGTACTTCACCATCAAAGACTTCTGCGCGATTGTCTTCTGTATCGCTAAAGACAGATATTAACAACACATTACTGACTACATTCCACAGAAAAATACTGTAATTTACATAGAGTTCCAGAAAAATCCATAAGAAGAAAAAGAAAGGTGATCAAGCATCTGTATTACACCTATTGTGAACCAGAAACAAACATCATTTAAAAGCGGTGAATCCTGGAAAGAGATTCATATATGAAACCCATGAATGGAATGTTGCAGATCTCATTGCCATCCCGTTAGTTTGCTTTTATAGTTTACTTTGAAACTAGAACACTATAATGGTCTGATATTTTTTGATCATCTAAGGCCTTTAGTTCTATTTCAGAGTAGTACACTATAAATTTTCAGCTTGTTCCTAACTGCTTCCACAGTGGTATTAATTGCAGTGTAAGTGTATGAACTTGTTTCTTTAGAACTTATCATTTTTCATCTTGTCGTATTTGAATTTCCTATAGCTTTCTTTTGATTTCATGTGAATTAGTAAGCCAAGAATCTAGCCAGCCTTTATTAGAACATACTGAGCTACGTTTGCTTAGTTACATAAAACTCTCATTTCTCTGGTGTTTCTGGCCAGAAAATTGTGGAATTTATTGTAATTGATTTACTTTCGAACACTAAACCTGTGGATATAATCTTGTTGACTTATAATACCTTTAACTAACTGTTTGGTATAATGTGACTGTTTAACGCTGACTAATGTCTATAATTTTGATTGGACACTAGTAACTAGTTAGTTAAAATAATCTACTGATAATATACAGTTTATGTCACATTTAAGGTTCTGACGTCTTTACTGTTTTCTAGTCTTTAATATGTGTACTGTTTACGCGTTTCACAAGGGATATTCAGAAAACCATAAATATAATGATACAATAATTAGTTATATGAGTACAGATTAGAAATAGGAAGTGAAGTGGTAGAGCACGTTGACTGCTTCACTTACTTGGGAAGTACCATCAGCCAACGCCAACGGGTTGATCTCTGACGAAATCTCAGCACGAATACAGAGGGCTAGTTTCGCATATGCCAGTTTACGCCGTCTCTGGCTTCGTAGACGTGATATCCGACTATCGACCAAAAGGTGGGTGTACTGCTCAGCAGTCCGCCCCGTCCTCCTTTATGGCTGTGAGACCTGGTCATTGAGAGTGGAAGACATGAAAAGATTAGCTGTCTTCGATCATAGGTGTCTGCGTTTTATCTCCCGTGTGAAGTGGCATAATAAGGTGAGCAATATTGAGGTTAGGCATCGGTCGAGTGCTAGGTAAGGTGGGGAAATCAGTAGACGGGACTGTGAAATTACATCGACTGAGATGGTTAGGACATGTGTTACGTATGCCTATTCATCGCCTTCCTCGACAATGGGCAATGTTAGCTGATATAGGGTCAGGCTGGAAAAGAGCTAGCGGCGGTCGAACGAAAACATGGCTTCACCAGTCAATGAAATCTACAACAGTTAGTTTAGGCCAGCCACGTAGAAAGATGTAGACTTCCTGACTGGTTGGGGTCCTCGGGCTGGTAAAAATCAATGGTTGGAAACAATTGGTGACATGGCTAGCTCAAAATCGTTCTCAATGACAGCGCAGATGCATACACTCCTTGTGACTTATGACTTCCAATTAAACTGTTTTGTTCTTCGTTATTACTATTCCTTTGTCTCACACCTCTGTTAACTGTCTATATTATGCATTTCTCCTACTTTCTTCATTTCTGCCTTTGTGTGCTACAAGGAGGGAGTGTTTCGACTTGAACTGCCGCACATATGTGCAAAGTTCTATGTCGAAAACCGACCGACCGACCGAGCGACAGATCAACTTGTGATAATTACTGATGGAGTAGTGATGACGGCTATAATGATACTATTCTCAATCGAATATTATCGACGTTCGTTGATGTAGCTTACAATACTCAAAATATCTTTATCTTCTAAGAATAAAGTACACAGAGAATTGAAGTGATAAAATGATACGCAGGGAAATCCTAGCGAATTTTCGAAATTAAGTACTTACTTATACACACACATTATCTGACTGTTATCTAGGGAATTTTAGGTGAAGACAATTTTATTTGAAAAAGAGTCGACAACTAGTTTGGGCAAATCATAAGTCTACTTCATGTTTTGCTGCAAATCACAGTCTAGATACAAAAGATGATTCTTTTCAAAGAATTTTTCTCTAACATAACTGAGAATCTCACCTAACTTAAAACAGTAGCACTTTAGTGTTGGAATGCTCTACACTGACATAACTGTCATGTCTTTGTGTTTGGATATGACTACGTGTGTGGTTGTCTGGGTGTGTTCACTTGTGTGTAAGTGAATGATTTCGTCGTCGAGGGAAACAATATTCACGTGACAAAGAAGTTTACTGCACAATAAATCAAATTTTATTCACATACTATTCGGCATGCTAATTGACATAGTCTCGAAATTTCACCTGATATAAGTGGAAGTATTAACAGAATCAATTTTCTAAATCAATTGAAATATGCAGAGTGACAAAGTGTAAGCACTTCTGAAACTATATGCCTTTAATTAAAAATCATATGAAATTTAAAGAAACACACTTACTCAGATATTATTAGAGGTATTATTGCTGTCGCAAATGCTACTAACAAGAATTTGAATAAAACAGGAACAATAAATGGTACAGAATAAAATGGTACCATCATTTAATTCGTTGGGATCTCATCAGGTGCTTACAAGAATTTACCAGTAGTCTGTTGTTCGTGATGTCTTCTGAAATAGCCTTGAATGGCTGATAGACAGACTAGGTTCGGAGGAGGAGGAGAAGGGAAGACGATGCTTGTGGAACAATGTACAAAAGCGTGAAGCGAAGATGAAACAATCACAATACGAATAACTTTTGGAAATGGAAATCCTAATATAAGGTCTCTGTAGTTTGCCTCCACTGTATATCACTTCACCAAACAAACCATTCTGTTGTCTAGTGACAATGCATTCCGCAGTTAGAACAGTGTTGGCAATAGTGGGCTGACAGTAACAAGATTCTAAACGAAAGAGATTCACCATGTCACTTGATACCACTGAACTGGGTGAAACGATGCATTCATAAGATGAAAGTATCCATTGATCGAATTAGAATCAACTGGACTGATTGAATCGTCAATTGATGCATTAGAATAGTGCCATTGTCAACCTTGACTGGAATCCTACTATCATTTTTTCAACAGAAAAGAATGAAACTGGATGAGTGTATATGATTTATGTGAAAATAAAATCAATAGTATGGATAGATGGAACCACCAAAATATTGACCAAGTGATGGTCGAGTGAATGAATAAATCTACCTGCCTATTCTTCAGAATATCTTCAGAAAACAAATTTGTTAGTGGCATCGTTCACCCTGCTACAGAATGACATGATAAACAAAGGCATTTTACACCACCAAATGTGCATTTTAAGTGAGTATGCTATGAATATGCTTCGATTAACACTTAATTACATTATTCGATGACTATGGGTGTGTTAGCACAGTAATCAAAATGAATTCATGAGACGCCTATTAGTGGAACATTTGTGGAAATAACAGGTAATGTGTTATAGTTATTGAGGACATTGTGTTAGGAGTTATGAATGTATGTCGTAAATAGCATAACATCGAAAAGAACTGCAATTAACCAGTGTGGAGAGATGGGATATGGCAATATAAAGTAAATTTTGCTGGACAATTCACCAATTAATGAATAATAATAATATTTCATTGTTTGCTGTATGTCACATAAAATGGTCCTCTCAAGGAATCCGAGAATGTGGATTTCAGAAAAGCTATTCATAATGGGTGAAAACATTACGCAAATAATTCAAGTTAATCCAAGTAATTAAAAGCAATGCATAACAGGTTTCTAATGCAAGCTAACTCATCAAGATGGATTTCGAACCGGAAATTGAAAAGAAGATGAAATGAAAATCACCAAAATGATTGTTTGAGTAGAAAGAATGAACACTAAAGTCGATATACAAGATGTTAAAATAAGATAAAAGACAATCTGGTTGGGAGGTGATCACTTCTGTATGTTTGAAATTCTAGTTCTGTCTCGAAAGGAATACTTTAAAGTTTCGACTGAGTACTAAAATAATTCACCGCCTGTTTCTTTTCAGTGAACTCAAAACCCATATTTTATGGTGACAAAAACTCAAACAGATATAAGGCTGTAACGACAATTCAGTGAATTACGTTATGAAAGTATCACAACTACTGCCTCCATTACTAGGCACTAAGAATAATAGTGGATACGTGCTACATATACAAAGTTTTCAAATATAACCACAACAACACTGAGACATTTAAGTTACTAAGCATGTGTACATTACTGTATTAAGTAAATTGTATGAATGAACTACCCAACAAGTGAATACGGAATTATATTGTTAACTACGAGTCATAAATATTACGCATTCAACAAGGTCTGCTGTAAGATGTCAATCTTAACACATGGAAAAGCAATCTAGTTTATATCTAAAATAATCGATAAGAGAGTTGTGTAATGAGTATGCTGTTACTGAGACGGGAAGTAAAGGAAACTGTCTAACCTCAATCGAACAGTTAAACTAATAGAATTAAGGAGACTGTTCTACACATTGGACTACCACTACTTATTCTTTGTCATTCCGTTGTCTTCCAGCCTCGAGCATTGAAGTTTCAGCAATAATGGTGTGGATTTTATGGATTGGAGTTGCCAGCTCCATGCTCAACGTTTCCTCGTTTCTGTGTTTATTACCCGATAAGGGCAGTTTAGGCGTGAGTCTTCTGGGAACCGAACTTGGACGAATTAAGTGAGTAGTTGACAGGGATTCTGCCACTGAACCGACGACGCAGAAATGTCTGCAGGTAAAAGCATCGGAGTGATCCTGACCAGTTCATTATTAACGACTACAAAACACACACAGTTAACAAAATGTTGGGATTCATTTGAACACCTATTTTCTAGCTTAAGAAAGGGGATAACATGGAAGGGAAGTAAACTCAGTAATGTGTTATCTGATGCATGCAGCTTCAGAAGAATTGTAGAAAAGGAAGGAAAAACGGTATATTCACATTATCAATTTGAAGACGAGTTCAATAGAATTTTTATTAAGGGAACAAGATCAAAAGGAGACACAGCATAGATTAAATCACTGTTGAAATACACTCATCCTTGTCTTGAAAGAACAAATGTTTCCAGTGAACACTGAAGTGGTCAGTGATGTGCAAAATGTATCATATATAATAAAGTCAATTTAATCTACAAATAGATCTTCATTTACAATTCTTCAAAAATGAGATTCATCTGTCAAGTTCATGTTGTGTTGTTCAAACTGAATGAAATTGAGTGACAGTCAGTATATATGTAAACTTGGATGATATGTGATGACTGAATGTTGTTATTAGTAATGCAAACATCTAATGTTCAAAATAATGAGATGAATAAGATGATGGAGATACAAAGTGACAAGAGTACTTTACTGTTTGCAATACATTTAACTTGTTTTGATTCAGCTTGGAAGTAGTCGGCGTCGAATACTCTGTAAATGAGTAACAGTAACAACACCGATAAGTGAGACTGACGCGGTATTATCAATTTGCGATGAATAACATTGTTAAAATCAAGAAGCTAATCAGTCTTGGTTTACTTGACCAGGCAGACTGATATTTCCTAATGTCAAGTAAAATGACTAGTGGAGACTGCAACATTCAGTGATTTGTTCTCATTCTGACTAGTCCTAATCCACTTAACATTTTCAAGGAGGTGGTTATTTACTGTGTGGTTTTCACGATGAACAAGAACGTGCTGGTGATCGAGTTATCGAGGTCGATTATATCAAAATCGAAATCAGGGCCATAATGGTAAATAAATGAGACATTTAAGAAAACGAAATGGTTATAATTTGGTTAAGGATAAGAAGAAATGGTCAAAGCTTGACTGACAAGTTTTAGGTTCAACAAGGATGCGTGGGCTGAGGTGGGCGAAGTTTTGAAAGCCAGGAGAAATTCATGCGCAGACGAGTGTATATTGTTTGCATCTTCATCGCTCTACAGAAAAGAGAATTCAAACATACTTACTGGAGTCCAACACTTTGATATATTTCTTGGTGTGAAGACGTCATTCATCTTCTGCAACATTGATGTACTATGGCACTCCATAAAGAGAGCATCAACGAAGCAGTATCGCACTAATCAGGGCATTTTACACGAGCTCACACAACTGTGTGACAGCATAAGACGAGTTATCACCTGAAATAATGACAACAAGCGGTGTTCGTCGGGCATTCTCAGTGCCTGTGATTTTACTTAACATATTCACACATGTAGTAATGTATTGGATCTTTAGTGACTTAGGAATTCAGTTGTACAAGCGAATAATTTAATCAATTTAGAATATGCAGGAGGTGCAGTCCTTTTTGAGGAAAACTCTGTCGTGAATAGGGAGAGTGACTTCTAACAATTTCTTACATGAATTCAATTGTCAGCCTAAATTTAAATCATTCAGGCTACTGACAGCTTTTAGAGTTCTTCGTAATATAACATTTGTTTTAGACAGACCGGGAAATAGTAAAGAACGGAAAAAGAAACAAATAAACAAGTTAAAATAATCAACGTCGTGTAAAAGTAGAGGCTGAGTTATAACAGAGTGTTTTAACTTTCTTACGTAGAATCTTCGAGGAAATATTTTCCTGGAGATTAACGAGGTGTCGCACGATCTCTTCGTCACGAGAATCAGGAGAATAAACCAATTCGTACAAGTTTCGTTTACATTTATAAGTGAAATAATAGTCTAAAATTTGAAATTATTCAAACTAATAACATTTATCGAGGACAACCAGCTAATTTTTGATAAAAGCTATTCATTTCGGAATTGACATGTACCGATACAGTTAGATCATCAGCAAACTTAACAAACTGGTATCACCGCAAAGAGGTTAGTAATGTTAGGAGAAAGAAGTCGTGAAAACAGAAAAGAGTGGCACCTCAAAGGAAAGCTGCTCCTGTAAGCGATGTAGTCGAAGAATTTCCTTTACACACAGTATGTATTGCCTTACCACACATTATTTCTCTCCCTTTTTTGTTGATCTAATCTCCTTCGTCAACTGTCACCTATCCTACATTCCTGAAATTGACGATGATCGCCAACGGGACCAAGTTAACAATTTATGCTTTGTTATGAAACTGATGTCAATGTAATTATAGAGATGCTGACGAGGACATACTCTCAAGATGAGTAAGGCTCTTTTAGGTGTGTTGTTATTTTAAAAAGTACAGAGACAGTGATGTCATTTTAAACTCATTCAGAAAAAGTTTCCCGTCAGCTAGAATTCCAGCTTATAAATTTGAAACAAACACTCCTTCATGTGGATGAATCGTACTATTCCAAGATTTCCATGAAAATAAATTTAAAGAAGTTTATGGATCATTACGAACAGCAGTCAGTCTCTATTAAACTGTTCCAAATTAAAGACGATTATGATATATATAGACAAAAATCTCACCCATATTCAAAAAAGTCTTCCTCGGTATAATTTTCACCAATACTTTTTTCTCTATACGCATCAGCAGCTGCTTCTGAAGGTGCATCAATAGATTCTTGTGAAGACTCAACAACATTTTCTTTTGTAGGTACACCAGCAGTTCCCTCCTCAGGCTTTACCGGCAAGGCAGGTTCCTTTGGTTGTTGCTTATCCGGAGATGAAGTATCTCCAAAGATCATTGCATAGGATTGTTGGCATACACCAAACCATAAACAATCGACTAGATACAAAACTTGTTTCCCCCCATCACGTCCTTCCAAAACAACTAGACGGCCACCGGGTTTCAGCATATTTATCAACTAGGTCATTTATGTGCAAAAAAGTGAAAAATTAGGGGAGAGAGAATATCATGATTGTGTGATCAGTTGGTAATGCCTAGCCAAAGCTAGACACTTAAAATGACCAAAACTGGTAAACTAACATGAAACGTTATTCAAATGTGTATCAAATGAAATTCCGACGGTTGTCAGTATCTCACAAAGGCAAACCAACACGAGGAAAAAATCATCAAAATTGTGAAGAAGGGATGCGATAGGAAATGAATTTCCACGAAGCTACGACAATGTAGTTATCGAACCACTGATTCTTAACATCTAATAAACAAATTATACTAATTTGACTTGGATCATTTATGTGGTATGTGACGTCACTAGTCAGTGTTTGTTAAATGTCTTCCTTCTAAACGTCTTACTCTATGTTTATTACGAGACATGAATTACGGTATCATCTCGGACCCTTTAGTTCATATTTCACACAGAAAGAGTGATGCATAAAACAAAATTTCCAGACTTACAACCCGGACACCTCTGAATAAATGAAACATTGAAGAAAATTTATGAGTGCGAGAATTCATTTTCTCCCTTAGTTCAGTTACCAAGTGACACATTCTGTCAAAAGGTCTTCGTCAACGCACATAGGCTCAAACAACTCTACTGATTATCATTTAGTAAAACATCTTCATATACTACGTTATATTCTTCATATATATTCAAGCAGCGTCGACGAAGGCGATCGGAAAATTCACCATAAGAGACGAAACGAAGTTATGTTATGGCCCGTGGTTGATTTAAATTTACATACACATGTACATTTTCAGATGTCTCACACAAGAACATATACCTCCAAGACAACCTATCAAACCAAAAGCCCCCAAAGAAAGCACAAAGAAGGTCGCCCTGCCATATATAAAGGATATGTATGAGAAATCATTGCAGGACTCGTGAAACCTTTAGGAATTGACGTCGCACAGAAACCAACAAAATCACTTCACTCAGTTCTATGTCAACCAAAAGACTCAACAGCGAAAGAAGACAAAACCAACATCATCTACGAAATAGATTGTATCAACTGTGAAAAACACTACATTGGCAAAAGTGGACGTCCCCTTCGTCTTCGTATCCACGATCATAAACTAGCCGTCAAAAGCCATGACATCCACTTCCTCAAATATCACTACATACAGACAACCACGGACATCAATTCGATTGGGACAATGTTCAAATATTAGACAGAGGAGGGAATTTTTAGAAGCTTGGCATTCCAGTGAATCATCAATCAATATACATATCGAGATAGACAAAATTTATCAACCGATAAGAAAGAAACCTCACACACAAAGGGTTAAAGTTCAAGTCAAAGAAACAATCAGTTCCAATACAAGTAGCCTAGAAAGTGTGAAAACGCGCATAACAAACAATCACGTCCAAGGTCACCGGGAGAAATGATTAATAAACTCATGGAGAAATCTAAAAAGCTCAATTCAAACTGAAGTATGCGCTGAAGATGTCACCTAGCAAGGTGATGAAAGCTTCGCAAATTAACTATCCAGCTAGCTCAGAGAACACAACCACATCAAAATCATCCACCTGAGCTACAAATCTTCTCCAGCATATCTAGATATAAAATGAAATGATTTTGCTATATGATAAAATAATATCAACGGTGAGCTAATTTAAATTGAAAAGTTTAGTATTATCATTTCACAGTGATCGTGTTCTGCACTTGCAAACTATGACATGGTAGACATGGACTGTAACGATTTCACAAAACTCTCACTAGGTATGTATGTATGTTGCTGTACGCGCTGGTATAGTGTGAGGGATTTTTATATCACCAAAAGAAGAAATATATTCCTGTTTCCTCTATGGATAGAGCCAACATGAAGTGTAAAACGAATTAGTGAATGGGATGAAAACCGCTTGCCGTAAAATGCTCACGTCCTCCGATCATAATCATTCTAAAATATATGATCAAATAATGTACCTGAAACAATGAGGTGAGACAAACACATTCAGGTTTTGAATGAGGCACAAGTCTTCCAGCCTATTTCTATCATTTTCTAACAGATACGTTCGCTTCTGCAATTCCTTGCAAAACGAATCAATTGAGGGCTCAGGCACCCTTTCTTCGAGCCTTTGACTTCAGGAAATTATTACTTGGTGACCGAACCATCACTCAAAATCAAAATTGCTCATTCTTGGTGCTTTGTACTGCAGATCAACAAACATTGGTATTCAGTAAATCAAATAAATTTTTCACCTCGTTTGCAACTTTCTCCCCATTCAACGTAAATTTTCATTCGAACACAGATTCACTTTTTTGATAAATGAACCTTTAGTACATAAAGAGTGGGAAAATGTGCACAGACTCACTTTTGCCACGACACTTTTATCCTTTGTATAAACAAAGATACCATTATACGGAGCCCTTTTTGACCAAGCACTTTTAATGTCACCGGATGGAAATTCAATTTGTTTCCCCAGTTCTAAACCAAAATTGCGACCTCTGCTGTCATGCTGTAACCAATTTTCCACATTTTTTGAAGCCAGTTTAGTTAAATCCTCATTAGGCAGGGTTGATACAGTAACACCAGAACTACCAGTCTTCAGGAGAAATACAAACAAAGAGAATAGAATTGTAGACTGCTTCATGTTTAATAGATTTTCAACAACCGATAAACAGCCTAGCACATATTCTCCCAGTACAATACTATTAACGTCGGATTGCTTGTAAGAAACACATTGTTCGCTTATTCCATTTGACTTCAGCAAATCATGCACATGCATCGGTGGTATGGCGGTTAGGACGCTTGCCGGCCATGAATATGGTCCGGGTTCGATCCTCGGCCGACGCACTCCTTTACCTCACTGAACCAGCAATAATGCTGGTAAAGAGGAAAGATTGGGCATAAGGCTGGAAACCCCATCCTGTAAAAATAAACAACACAGCTACAGAAACTTCAAGCCACTAGCTTGGAGCCCTATGTTTCACTGGGGAACGTGAAGGAAAAAAAATCTTGCACACAATAGTGACTATGGTCTATGTGTGTAAATTTCCATGATCACAGCAATCACAGTTGTCAGTGTCTTAAGAATAACAATAACAAGTTTTTCGATACCGTCAGTACTTTTATAGCGGAAAGCATGCGGATGAAACACACCTTCTAACAAGTAATCAATAAAATCTAATAAACCATTAAAATACTGTATCTCATTGCAACAGCTGAATGCAACATCAGAGAATAAAGCAAGATAATATTAGTGCACATTTAATCAAGAACCAACATGAGTTAGAGATTCATTGGAAGACATAGAGCACTGAATAGGTCTTTTGTTCTAATTTGGGACCATTCAACATCGCACATACACTCCATCAAGAATCAAACCCATTATACCTGGTAAGCCTGTTTATTGTCCACTGAATCTAATCTCGCACGAGTCCGTTGTGAGGCGTGCCGCCATCATCATCATCATCAATGGGCACGCAGATGTTGACTGTTATTCTCCTGCTTAATAATGCAAACAATATAGATTTCCTGAAGCTCTATTGAGAAGGGATGAAGGGTGGAGTCCAAAATGTGAGAAATGAAGCAGGTGCTCACTGATGATACCCTTATTTGGCAGTGATTTTACATTGCTAATCGATGGAAAGTAGAACACATGAACCATTAGGTTTCGACGCACTTCATGAAAGACCAATACACTTGTTTCGTAACATGGAGGTCTAATGTCTGATTCTTAGTGGCACCATTGCTGGATACTTCTGAAAAGTTTCAAATTGAGATGAAACAGCTTTTCGGACCTATTTGGTTTGTCATGACTTTCTAACTTTGGGAAACATTTTAACATTTCGTAGTACAAAGGGCACTTGGGTATAAAAAGAAAATTATGCTTCATAATGAGTATTAACAGTTATTCATAGTACAATCATCGAGAAGCAAGCGAATTAGAGTCAAATAGAAGTCGATATGACTAGAATCAAGACTAAAACTAGTGCAGGTGCACATATCGTCTTGGGGAAGGGTTTCAACATCTCATCATGCAAATACAACACATTAGTGAGAGGAGGAGTATATATCTATCACAATAATTTGATCATAAAACAACGGCCAATTATTTTTGCGGAGTTATAGGATAACTGTTGACCATTTTGAAATTTGTTCATAGTAGTCAGTGACTTGGTATTGTGTTACAATATATTTCGTGTTACATGTTTAACATTAGTCCATATGGACATTTCAATGTAGATATTGTAGTATTAAGCACGCCCAAATCAATTTCAGTAAGTTTCTCAGGGCCTAGCTATATTACTCAGTGGATTAATGTTAGTTCCAATGAATTACTGACTCAACACTTCTTGACAATGATAAATTCATCCGAAACAAAGGTATTAAACAGTGTATTTCAGTGCAACAGACTTACCATTATCGAAACACACGCTGTGAGGTATCCACTGCCTGGATCAACAACTAAAGCATTAGCACCAATCCGTAAGCGGGAACTCAGTAATCTCAGAATACATGCTTGCTGAATCATGAGAAATAAAATGAAAAAATGTATTAGATTATAGAAGTTCATCAGCATATCTGTGTCATGAATGCACAAAACAACAGACGAAATCTCTGTCCTCTAGAAATGTATCACATAATGTAAGGTGTGAGAAGGGATGACTGATTGTAAGTCATAAAAGAGGCAGATGTTGGCATGACGTAATAAGTGTGAGATAGTAAACCTACTGGAGAACGGGTATCCACCAAGATTCATAGATAAAAAGATGAAAGCGAAGCCTCCGTCGCCAAACATCGCAACTGTTCCTAAGAAGATTCTCTTCATGAACCTGGAATTCAAAGGTAACGTCGCAGCAGAAATTCTTAGAAACCGCCTTTCTAAATGTCTGAAGAAGACAATTCCAACAGCTACCTTACGTTTCACATTCTCAAGCAGACGGTTAATCCAGTCTAATGTTAGGGATAAGATACCGTTTTTGGCCACTTTAGCGTATATTTGTCAATTTAACTGCTCGTTAGGAGCAAATTATATCGGCCTTAAGCAACTTCATGTCCACAAACGTATTCCGGAATACTGTCCAGCTTGATTAGCCAGAAGAGAAAAGAAGAATAGCAGAAGCTCTATCCTCAAACACCTTGTCATCTCCGGACAAAGAGCACCCTAGGATGAATATTTCACAGTGCTACAAAGAGTCCCTCAATATCGTACAAAGGGACTTCGGATACGCCATCTATACATGGCTGAAGCATTAGCTATTCGGGATATGAAAACGGACCTCTGCATTCAAAAGGGATGCATACATTCACTCTTCCTACCGCGCCCAGAGCAAAGTTCTTACTAAAATTTTGCTTCTTCTTTTCATTACGCAAGTTCACTGTGATTATTATTACTACTATTATTTTATTATCATTATAATTCCCATCATCGATATTTTATCACCACTCTATTGCTGTTTATTAATAACATTGCTTTTCATACATATTTCGTGCAAAACCACTTTGTCGCCTTTTCACTAGTTCCTGTTCACTTTACACGAGCTTATTGATCGGTCATTATCTCACACTTACTATGTCATGCCAACTCCTGTCTCTTTTCTAACTTACAATTAGTTATCACTTCTTACACCTTACATTATGCAATACATTTTTTGGGGACAAAGTTAACCAGTATCTGATTGGCCTAAAGAATTCTTTGTTAAATATAATTACGATTGTACAGCTCAGGAAAAATGAGTCGTCAGACAGAAAATTTTCTTCGATGTTTACGCCTTCCTTCTCATAAAACTCATTTTCATTTAAGAATCCTATCTAATTCTGACATATGATACTTGAACTAAAATCTCTAAAAACATCAAATTCGTTCGCATATTGCACCGTGTATTTGTAGTTGATTCGATAAACAAAGCTTCTGTTATCAATCTCTCCCTATACCCTGTGACATTCGATTTTAAAACTGTCATCCTATCCCATCAAACTATTGTATGCTTGTGTGTAACTGCATGTAGTGCTATAGTTGAACTATTCTCTAGATTTCTTATCTTATTTGGATCAACCAATCTAGATTTTCCTGCTAGGTTTTTATGTTCAGCTAGTCTGACTCCCCCTGTTCTACTAGTTTGACCTATGTATTTGACCTGACAATCATCTCAGGTAGGGTATTAGATAAACTAAATTGTTTTGTTTTAAAGGCTCTACAGGATCTTTTAACCGACAAAGCTTGTTTCCAATTGAGTTTGTGGATTTGAATGCCAGTCACTTTTATTCCTGCCTTGTTAAGAATTCTGCCTAAGGCTTCCGAGGTTCCTTCCTTGTATGGAATTACTACTGATGATTTAGATTCCTTATTGTTGGTGTCGTCATTAATATTATTATCATCACTATTATTATTATTATCATTATTATTGTTATTATCACTATCGCTACTATCATTATTTATTTTATTTTTGCATTTCTTTACATATTTCCTGACTAGTTTATCCGGGTAATTATTAAGCTTCAAGGCTTGTTTTACGTGTATCAGTTCCTGTTTTAGATTTTCCTTGGTACTACTTAGTTTTTGTGCTCTATCATCTAAACAATTCACCAATCCTATTTTTACTAACATGGAATGGGATGATCGGAAGTCGAAATATCTGTTTGAGTGTGTGGGTTTCCTGTAAACACTAGTGTTTAACTTCCCATCTTCTTTCCTTTTTACTTTGCAACCTAACATTGGAAGCTCCCCTTCCTGACTTTCCAATTCATAAGTGAATTGAATTGCTTCAACCTTCGAGTTTATGTGTTCTAAAAACCTATCTATACCTTGTGTTCTAAGTACAGTGAATGTGTCATCTGCATACCTCCACCATACTTTCGGGGTGAGTGAACGTTTCAATCATCTATGCTTTCGCACCTGTCCATGAATATGTCTGCTACAACTAAGGATATTGGTGATCCCATGGCAACTCCCTCAGCTTGTTTGTATATTTTCCCTTGGAATTTAAATACTGTGGAAATATGTAAGGAAATGTAAAAATAAAATAAACAATGATAGTAGCGATAGTGATAATAACAATAATAATGATATTAATGATGACACCAACAATAAGGAATCTAAATATTTGTGTGTGTGTACATGAGGTTTGTCAAGTTTAGATAATTGATCAGTTACTACAAGAATGATGTAGTATAGAGACAAAGTTAATCAGACAGCAACTAAAGTAAGACTGAGTTATCTAATACCCTACCTGAGATGATTGTCAGGTCAAATACATAGGTCAAACTAGTAGAACAGGGGGAGTCAGACTAGCTGAACATAAAAACCTAGCAGGAAAATCTAGATTGGTTGATCCAAATAAGATAAGAAATCTAGAGAATAGTTCAACTATAGCACTACATGCAGTTACACACAAGCATACAATAGTTTGATGGGATAGGATGACAGTTTTAAAATCGAATGTCACAGGGTATAGGGAGAGATTGATAACAGAAGCTTTGTTTATCGAATCAACTACAAACAGGTGTAATAGGAATGATTCATCACCTATCCCCGATATCTGGAAAATTCTACTACCCATACGACGAATAGGAGAAAACAAAGGAAACTATAAAACTCAAGTGTCAAAGTCGTGTGATTACAATTGATATGATGATGAACAATACATTTTGTTCGAAACTGTGTCATTCAGTAAATAATACTGTTACACTCACTGTGTGATATATCTAATAAACAAACTAATATGGAATTACTTACTACCACAGTGCCCAAATTTTACACATATATCAATAAAAACTATGTTAACGATTGCACTTCGTGGATTCCCATTAGCCGGTAGTGGTAAAATATGGAGTTTGCAGATACTCATCGAACAGTTTTCAGAATTGATGAGATGTAAATGAAGCCATCAGGAAGACGCTAATGCGTTCACATTTTCCTTAAGTAATATTGAATTCCACATGATGAAAACTACGTCACTTTTAAAGAATCATAAAATAACTGGTGAGCTAAACAGTGGATCACAAACACTATCCAATCGTCAGTCATGATTCTCAAATCTTGAAAACATTTACTAATCTGCTAAATCCCGCGGTTTATTATTGTAGACTTAAGCAACCCTTTCCACTACAAAAAAATTGAACTACAATCAAGCTAACGAAAAACAAAACATGTAGTTCAGCGAAGAATCTCTTTTTGGCAAATTAATTCATATAGCTGTACAATCGCAATTATGTATAATTTTCTTCTTATATGAGAGTATACATTAGCTTTGTCAGGGAAGAATGAAAATCACTTAGGGTCATTGTTTAATTCACCAAAATATTTCAAGAAATGTGACGAATAATCAAATACTAACTAGGTAGATGGAAACTCATAAGAGGGTAGAGGTAGTGCGTTCTGAAAAAATAGTAGTTAATGCTAGTCAATGAATAAGAGAATTTGAATAAGTTTATTGTAGTTGTGTAATTAGATGAACAATTTGGTGAGTGATTTTTGATTAGGATGTACATAGAAATGAAGGAAAATATGGAATTAAGTAAAAGTTGTGAAGAAATACAATAGCTACAAGGAATTAGAAAAGCAAACACACAAACACCAAGTCAGCAGAAATCAACACGGTTATTGCCATGATATTAGAAGTGGTCAGATGGTTTTCTGTGTTAAACAGGAGATAGTAAGACTGCAATGGGAGGTTCATAATGAGATAACGAATATGTGAAATGAAAGAGGTGGAGGCATATATTGAGAAAAGAGATAATATCACTAATAATAAGTCCGGATAGTATATCTCATTATGAACCTCCCATTGCAGTCTTACTATCTCCTGTTTAACACAGACCACTTTGTACTAGCCACTCACCTGACACCTTTTATAACCTTGAACTGACTTGTCAATTTTCCCACCCCACACTCTACAAATCTATTATGATTAATCACCATTGTCTCCCGTTTTATAATATTTTGTAATCGAATTCAGCCTAGTAAGATGGTTTTCTGTTGTGTACAATTGAATGGCTAAGGCTTCAGCAATACAAAGGAGACGAAAGCGTATTGCTTTACTTTTAAATCCCTTTGAAGGAGGCATTTGTTGGGATGGAATGACCAGTGGTGACGAGATGTCCGATTATTGCACTCCTTATATAGCCACTACTACATTTTGTAGACATGTGAGATAGTGTTTTCAAACCCTTTTGGAAATGATACGGGTCAAACGACCAATGTGCTTGGCTACACAGCAACAAGTGAACTAATATATGTAAATAGAAGTGGTCAGATGCGGGATCTTGTCCTTAAGGCTTCTGCATGCCAATGGGCGACTGGAGAACAATACTCAGCGCTGCCGAGAAGAAAGTTCTCGAAGAAGCCAAAATTCTTCTCCTAAGGATATCGCAAGCCAAATCTCCCTTAAAATCTAGATTCATGTAAAGATTCTTTTTTGCAACAAGTAATGTTTCGTTCCTCTGAACTTTTGGTCTGATATTCCTGTCGATGAATTTTGTTGGGTATCCATTTGGGATGAAGGTTTCTTTCAAAAGATACAGTTCGGCTCTCAGGGTGTCAGGACTGCAGATGCGATGGTTCCGAGTGGCAAGGGGTTTCACTAGATTTCGTTCTCGTCCAATGGGCACCAAACTGTAGAAAATTGTTGGTTGACCGTTATAAGTAGGTCCTCTATCGATTAATCTTCTCAAGGTTCCGTAGGGTCATCTGGTTAATTCCACCTGTTTTGTTTTTCATTAATGTCCGAATAGCGATTATTCCAGGTCAGAATGTTGAATATTCGTTGAAATAGATGAGCTTAAGTAATAAATAGATCAATTTTTTCATATGTTAGGCAGTCACTATTAGGTGCTGGAAGAATTAATAATGAAGCAAACAATTGGATTAGCAATGATTTATTTGAGATTTTGTGAACGTTTAATCTGCAATGTCCACTTATTTTACATGCATTGAAGTGATTCAAATGAAGCCTACATTTTCGCAGTTTGTTATCAACACCCATATAATCATTCTTCTAGCTATAAAGTGCACTTTGAATGACAAATACTATAGTCAATTAAAGTAATGCATGCATGAAATATAGTGATGGAAAGAACTAAGCATCTAATTAAACAAAAGAATTCTGTGGCAAATATGAGTCAACAAGTCAGTGTTTATCTGAATCTACTTCAACCAGTCAAGGTCTCTAGATAACCGTTACAGTAAACATGTAACTAGAGAAGATATTCAAAGGTCAGATAATCTCAGTCTGACTGCTTGCACAGCGGATCTTTCTTCATGAAATTTAAGAAGGAAATTTAGAGAGTAGATATACTGGCAAATTCAGAGGCAACCAAGAGTTCTTACAGAATCTCTAAGCTAATTCGAATGAAAAACTGAAACACGAAAACAGATTTAAATGAAACGTGAAGATAGTTACATGATGTCGGCCGTTAACAAAAAGGTTATTTTCAGTTTATGCACCTACGTCTTTCACATCGGCATTAAATAAACTGGATGCTTAAGAGTACTGCATAAAAATTTTAGAAACGTTTGCAAAAGTGAAGACCAGCATTGTTGCATTTCCATACAGTTGGTATAGACTCTATAGACTGCATCTCAACGTATACATCGATTTCAAAATCTGACGTCACATATGGGTTATCGTGCTAGGACGTAAAATATAGCACCAAGACTACACTTCCTGTCAACAGGCTACTGGTGTTTTTCTACCAACCTGCACTGAATGGAAATGTAACTCTAGATTTGGATATCTCTTGAGGAATACTCGTATCACTTTAAACATTACAGCTGCAAATAAAATGAACTAACAGCGTCTAAATTTCGAAGCAACTGTGACAACTAAATGAATTAAATTTCATACGGTCATTCATCGAGGGTGAAAGTCGAAATAAACACATTGCTGAGATGTAACCAAAAGTTTGAACAAAATGGCATGAAACAGCTTATGGCTGTCAAAAACTGAAGCAATTAAAATTGATCTTCTAGATTAATAAAAAAGAAGGCAAAAATAATTCTTAAGAGATATACTGAAATTTAGAACAAAGATTAGTTCGCCTATGTCTCAAAGGTCGTTTCCGTCATCTGACTGCGAAACAGTGAAGTTTTCTTACAAAGAACATTGCACCATTGCTTTCTGTTGATTCGCGCAACGTGAGATTGAACCTCTTCTGAACAGTACCTGAAAGGCAGTGACGTAGGCAGAACATTACTGAAGGAGCTATGCGCGTGTCAGATGGTAGTGAGTTTCGTATGTGATAAACTATAAGAGGAGAAAGTGTGGGCCTCAGCTGTAGTACTATCCTCTCATCAATAAGACATATTGGTTTTCCATGGAGTACGTCGTGTTGCGAATTCGCCAGTACATCTTTCCTCAAATGCCTCGATTTTTTCTGTTGCGTGGGCTTTCATCGAGTCATTACTTGCTTTTTGGCAACTAGGAATCTTCTGTTGATCCGGATGAAGTAAGGGTGGGCCTCCCAAGTACAGCAGCTTGAGTGGAATCATGTAGACCTAAAGTCAACTCTCCACGAATGGTAAGTAAAGGTGAATTTTTTTCCCTTCACGTTCCCCAGTGGAACATGGGGCTTCAAGCTAGTGGCTTGAAGTTTCTGTAGCAGTATTTATTTTATAGGATGGGGTTGCTAGCCTCATGCCCAACCTTTCGTTTTTATCAGCATTATTTCCGGCTCAGCGAGGTAAAGGAGTGCGGTGGTCGGTAATCGAACCCAGGACCATGTGCATGGTCGGCGAGCATCCTAACCGCTGTGCCACTGACGCACTGTGAATTGGTGCTGTGAAATCCTGCCTGGTGAAAAGTAACTGATGTAGAATAAAAAGCATCCCATTATACATGTTAAAATTATCCAATAGGGCTATGTTCGAGTAAAAATAATTGAACTCACTACTTGGGGCGCAAGGACAGTTCCACCAAAGTCGATTGATCGTGAACCAAGTTCGTATGGGTTCGTTTGAAGAAAACAACCACGATCTACAAGATGCATAACTCTTTTGACATACTTCGAACCAAGTAACTTATTATCTGTGTCAAAACAGAATTAAAATGTAGAATCTTATTACCCTCGAGATGCGTAAGCAGATGTATGTGTTTAGTCTCATCTGTTCGACAGGTAGCTTCGCATGTAACAGAATGCAAGATAATTATGATAATTAAAACGCTCTGGAAATTTATGGTCAGACCCATTTGACTACGAAAATAGATATAGGCAGATTTTGATTGACTACACGGTATCGCAAATAACAACTTTGAATTATCGCCTTTCGAGATCCAACTGGTGGTAAAAACCAAGATTCAGATTCTCAGATTCAGATTTATTGGTTGAAGATAGAAGGCTTGGAGCCTATGTTAATCCTTTTCTAGTAAAATTCTGTGGTTGTCCAAACCCTTCTTGAACGAATCAACTGAGGTTGCAGACACCACTTCTTCTGGGAGTCGGTTCCTCCAATATCCAATATCCTGGTTACGAGCTAGTATAAACCAGTGATTTCTTTGAGCTCGCTTCTTGATTGTAAGGTAGAGGTTCCAGATCTTCGGTGAAAAGTCGTAATGTACAATATACAATATCTCTGCAGCAAGCTATCATTAGCTCGCTGATTATCTGGCGTTCGTTTAACGGTGCTAATATTAGTCTTAGATGTTTGGTGGATTCTAGTACATCAGATCTGCTGAATACATTAGGTAGAATTATATCAGTTTATATTTTGAAGAAAGGAGCATTGTGTTCCAAAATGGTATGACAAAGGAAAATCGAGGTTGCTGCCCCTACAGGCAAAGTGAAAAAGTGAGGAGAGATTATAAGAACAGAAGGTAAAATTAGCAAATAATTATTTGTTCTTCTGTTCCGAGTAAAACAACTCGACCTTTAACTGTCCCGTGCAGTATTTGTTTTCTGACGCCGTGACTTCTCACAATCTTTCACTCCCTTTCTAAATGGTGCTCTCCATGCCACACTCTCATTCGGGTCCCACTGCAGGGGATCAAAGAAGTTCATCAATTCTACTGAAACCCAGAAATTTCACATTCATTCGTCTATCTGAACTGACTGAATCAGATTGAGAAAAAGCGGGTTTCAAGGAACAAGAGCTCAGTTGTGCATTGCAGTGTGATTGAACATCTCTGTACTTTCCTCACACCATCGTTAATGGATATAATTTTGGACAACTTTAAAGGTTATATTCTATCTTCGCTGGCTGTGGCGGTGTGAAGAACAGCCTAGTCACCATGTCAAGTGGGTCAGTCTAAGGGATCGACAGGTAGTTTCACGGAAGCTCAGGTGAAGCGAGATATATAACCACACAGTATCCATGAGCATTGTTTTAGTCGAAACCAATAGTAGGAGACCTTGAGACTGTTCAAGCAGCCCAACTAAATGTTTTCCTAGACTAATAATGGGGGTGAGTTTGGTGTTAATTGACAGTCTCCTCAGGATGTCATCAGTCAATCTTCATTTCATTCACTTACTCACTAGACAGCACGTTCATTTGTGGCCCCATTCCTGCAATGGTTACTTATTGGTTATCTGGCCTACTGGCCATCCTACCTCCGATATCAAGCGTGAGCATCTGTTGATGGGAGACTGTAGTAGCCCATCAGAATTACTATGAGTGTTGGGCTGTATCTCCGAACCATGGAAGAGCGTTGGCTTGACATTTGTGATAAAAATGCGTTTCTTAATCCCTGTGATAGCTGTCATGGGCCTGTCAAGCTTTTTGTGTCCTGGTTGAAATGATATTGCCTAAAGAAGTCAAATATAATAGTTCTCTTAAAAATACTGCCTCTGATGGTGATTGTTGATTTTAATCGGCATTCAAAGAGTTTTTAGTGTTTCTATTTTTTATTTTATTTTATTTTTTTATTAGAGCTTGTAACCACACAGTATTTTTGGTACATCTATGGAATTTTCAGCATATGATATCGGCAGCCCAAATTTTGCAGGCTGACCATGGATATCAGGTGTGCGTTGGCAGGGGATTGAACCCCGGACCATGTGCATGGTCAGCAAGAGTTCTAACCGCTGTGCTACCGACGCACAGTTCACATAAGGTCGTGTCTTTTTCACCTTGACTGACAACTATCCGAATTTCGTTTCAAAGTCTCTTGTGGCGAGCGACGCTTAAGTGCGAACCACCTGAGAAAGTCAGATCTTCTAGAGTGTTTTCCTGGTCGAATGTATGCACATCTTCTCCCTTCACGTGGTCCGCAACACCACACAGTCCACCTTAGTCAGGGAGATCGTTAGTGATACTAATCGGAACTATCTTCATCTTGTCTTCACTTCAAACGCTTAGTGAACTTCTGATTCCGAATTCTGGACATAGAGCGTCTTCATATAGCTATTAAGTTCGCCGGAGCGTTGGAGATGTCCTAATAGCTTCAGATTCGATGAAGTCAACTGCTATTCTGAAGTTGTATTCTATGAATATGCGAGATTCTGCGTTTTGACTCCTTGAATCTAGTTAGCTCCAAGAGGACGTTTACATACACTGAATTGAGATATAGCTGCCCAACAAGCCGTAAGTGTCGAGTTGCTGTGTCACTACCATCTACTGTGGCTGAAAATGACGGCAACAATATGCGGACAACTAGTAATAGCATTGCTTCTACAAACTCAGCACCTGGCCCTGCCATAGACCTCTTCACCTTATGTACGTGTCACAAAACTTCGGATACCAAGTCCAGCTTCAACACTTACTTCAGAAATAGAACGACTACAGCTGTCTGTAGAAGAGCTGAAAACTTAGATGCAGGATATAAGGAGTAGTAAGGCTATGAATGCAGGATGTTCAGAAAATTCGGCCAGCATATCTGAACAACAAACACAAATTAGTGATGCAAAATTGCAGGTCTGCGAACTTCCACCTCTAAGCATTCTGACCAGAACCATAAGCCCTGACGAACTTGGCACAGAATCAGTGAATAAGGTAGACATCTTGATAAACTTCATCACGACAGAGGTTATCAAAAGAATCGATACTAACCTAAGTGTGATATTCTGTAATATACCAGATAATGAGGGGTTGAAAAAGGTTCAGAGCATCCTACTCGGGGCGGTGAAAATGCTTAACTCGCAAACGAAATGCCACAGACTGAAACAGTCAACACAACCACTGCTGCCCTATACGCCTTCATTTTTAAACACAGACAGAGGCTAGGAAATTCACCAACACACAACGTATCCTATTACAGGACACGAGCTACAAACAAATAAAAGTAGTAGCAGATAAGACAGTGATTGAAAGTTGTGCTTACAATCACCTCAATGAACTAATGTTAGGAAGGGCAGGACACCGCAAGTCACAAAATTAGGTAAACTCACGGCCAACACCTTAAGGCTCATGGCCTCCCCCTCTCAAATCTCACAAAAATAGCCCCACGGAACACGAGACCAACTGGAAGACTAGCGAATTATAACCCTACTCCTAAATTAACCCCTCCACCCTCTACCGTGGATCTAGATATATCTCTGGACAGTCCTAAGACATAAGTGAATGCCGCTTGTAAGTCGACAATATCTTCTAGAAATAACGTGAGAATTCAAATGGAATTTGGTAACAAAACATGTAGAAATACACCATTTGTTACAAAAATACCCCGATATTTTGAAAAAACTAAGAAGAATTCACGCCTTAAGGTAAATAATATGCGAAAATATCCTGACAACCGCAATAAAATCACAAACAAGTCCATACGGTCCACGGACATTAACTACACAACTTTTTCGGATACCGTGCCAGGTCACACTAGTAGCTGGTGTAACGACACCATCACGCAAAATAGCACAAGTGGCAACACTCAGCAACCAACCACTCTAGGTCCTTGAAGTGTGACACACAATCGAACTTTGAAGAACATACAGAACAAGTCTGCTGGGAATCAAACCACAGTGCGGCGATGCATATGATGAAACATATGTAAGGACACTTAGAATGTCTCCAAACAATAGGCAGATTAGTAAGTCATGGGCATCACAAGATACCAATGATTTTTTATTCAACACATCCCTGTCAGGGCTGACCAAGCGACTGGTGGGGATGTTAAATCTTCTGAACCCGTACCACCAATGTTGCTTCCCTATCGGGAAGAAAACAGACACAGTCCAGTTCACACGCAATGTCCCCAACGTTTCGTCATTCAAACTTTGGTTTTTAATTATGGAGCTTAAAATACGCTTAATAATTCCTATAAGTCTTTCCCATAGCCCACCTCTGTAGCTGGCATGTGGTGGGTTGAAGTGCCACTCAATGTTTCTTTTCAATAACTCTTCATGAACTCTCGTTTGAGGACCTTCGAAATACTCTTTAAGCTCGGCGTGACAGCTAACAAAATTAGTCCCCCTGTCACTGAACATCATCTTCGGTGTACCTCGGCGATTTATGAATCTAAGTAATGCTGGAACGAATGAAACAGTAGTTAACGTATGAACCATCTCAATATGCACAGCTCTAATTTTCGAACAGGTGAATAAACAGCCGTATCTTTAGCATAGGGTTTTGCCTCTCTTCACAACGAAAGGTTTGAACAAATCCACTCCGATATACTCGAATGGATAATTCCCTTCAGAAACTTGCTACGCTGGGAGTGATGCCATCATCTTCTGTGCTTAGCGAGCATTCCTTAGTTTACATTCCATGCACTTATCAATTATTTTATGGACAGCAGTACATTCTTCTACGGTTTCTCCAGTAGTCAAGCATTCTAACTGAAATGACACTCGTTCACATATTTACGTTTTCGCAGAACTGAAAGTGTTTAGGACCAAGGATTGTTTTGGGACCTTAATACCTAAACAGCCAGCTATTATGGGTAAATTTTATTTTGATAGAGTCTCACAGTATTATACAGTAATATTTACTGAGAGTGAGGATATACGCTATGACGTGTTAAATTTTCCGCGCCTCAGGTTTTCTCGTCTTTCATTGGCTGGAACAGTGATGGCTAATTTGATATTTAATTTGTCCTTGTTAGGTGATGTCGTGTGCAGGTTTGTGTGGTTGATGTATGCGTTGTTTACAAGCATATTTGATGAAAATAAATGTACAATTTGAGTAATCTAACGTTTTCTTTTACTTATTTTGTGCATGTACAATGCTTGGTTTATCATACACTCGGTTTGTTGGCCTATCGGTTGCTGGCGATATCAAGGAACCCGTGAGTTCTTTGGCTTTTCTCGATTTTAGGTTATGCGTGTAGCATTTATTGATGGATATTGCTCAGTGATGTATTTCAATATTGCTTTTTCTACGGAATTATATTTAAATAGCTGGAAGGAATTTGAGAAATCATTATGAGAATTTCAAAAAGTGAGGACCTGACGACAATTTGTGACAAATTTGGAGAGGTGGTTGCCGCAGATTACGCGGGAGAATTAATCGCACAAATGGACCATTTTCTTAATATGTAAACTAACTAATGTTGTATTATAATAAATATGAACTTTTCATATAAATCTTGTTGTCTTTCAATTCGTGTGTTTGCTTTGTGAGCACGGCATGCTAGAACGGTGCTCCCTAGGACTTGAACTCGTTACTATACTTAAGTGTAATTCTGTAGGAAAACTATCGACCGATATACGTGGTGAATTATAAGTAGTTTATTGGACCTTAAGTCTCTGTCTACAGTTACGTGAAAACGTCTCATAGTCATATGCAAGCCAGTAGGGAACAATGACAATAATAGGTAGAACTTAGGCACTTCATTGCAGTTCCAGTTAGTATACGGTTAGGTGTATTCCAAATCAGTGTATTACTGATATTCCAATTAAAGCGTTATGGCAGTTCCTATGATAACGGGTGTTAACGTATACTGTAAAATAAAGTTTACATATGACGAATAAATAAGTAGGTTGAGCTGTAGCATTCGTATTAACATTTCGCTTACGTTTAATTATGCAGTCAAATAAATCATCATGTATCATGGATACGTCTGACATATGTATCGTCATGCAAAAAAACTTAGTTTCACTCAGATAGAATAAGAAAAGTATTGTAAGCAGGATATTAGTAAAGCTGAAATTTACTTTTTTGTTTTTCTTTTTCTCATTCACACTCTTCTCTGGCATAAAGTTCGGTTGCTCTGATAGTAAAAAAAACGTAACAACAGCACTCATGTTTGAGAATAACTTTATTTTCATAGAAAACGTCATAGTTTTCTACGGTAAGACCAATATGGTTAGCATCATACATTGCAAATGTACACTATCATATCAAGTACTGTATAGCTTATTCTTTTATTTTTCTTGTAAATATACTTCCAATAATGTATTATTCATGATTGCATTTTATACCACTTTGTAGCTGTGCAGGATTTTCTCCGCTTCCTGAAATAGCGTTCAAGCACGTGGTTGTCGCTCAACTTCGATGGAAACCTTCGTGGAAGATTTACAAATTAACAATTATAAGAATCTGTTCCGATTGCTTGTATTATATAATTCAATAATTTGAACTTTCAAAAGAAGTGATAATCTTACTACAACTAGGGGTTGAAAACGAAACGAAGTCGATTTTCCTGCGCAACCTGGAGGACTACTGTTTAATTAAATAATGATACGACATGGGTCAGACAATGAGTGTATTTATATATATATATCAAATGTTTAGCTGTTCAAACATTATTAACTTGTAGGCAATCTACTATTTGTCATTATATCATACTTGATCATGCCTGTAAAAATGGCATGCATTTTCATGTAAATTTATGTTTATATGAAAATATAAATTATTATTATTAAATTATTATTATTTCATGAAAAAAATAAGCACATGTCTTAACACAATTGTTTTTCGTAATTATTTCGCCCATGTTGAATTGCTGTGACCAAGTTGACTGACATTACCGGATATCTGTAAATAAGTGAACAAAGTGTATGTTTTTAAATCGCTGAAGTAAGGAAGAAATAATATTAAAGTTAAACGCTTTATATTTGCATACATTTGCTGAAAAAGGTTCTTTTTCCTTTTTCATTCTTTCGTTATGACAGCATTCTTCTGTAGTTTTAAATGTCACACAGAGATTGTTCGTCTTATGCAGTACAGCAGCAAGGAAATAATAGTAATTCAATATGTCGTCTAAACGGGTATTTACAAGGAATGCATGTAATTTCTGCAGGCACAATAAGTTATGTAATGAATTACAATCTTCAAGTATTATAAAATAATACTTTTTCAGAAGTTCAAGTCATTCGCTTAGTGTACGAGTAATTAGAACAGGTTATGATAAGTGTCAACTTGTAAACCATTCACAATGAACACTGTGCAGGAAACTTCATCACATCTTGATTTTAACCAACTTTTCCTTCACGCATATAAGCATGCAGTCACTACATACACTCAAGCATTGTAACCTGAACATCACAAAATCCCTACAGATAACTTTTTTCATAATAAATGATTTAAACATATGAGGCATACGTGAATCTTCCATATCCTTCATAGCCACAAGTAATTCATTAAGGATCTCAGAATATCTTAGTGATCTGAACACGAACAGTCGTTAAGATTGGGATAACTTATGTAACAGGTGCAGTACTTGTAGGACACACCCGCTGGCTACTAATCGACAGAAAGTTGATACTAATTTTAAATAGTCTGACATTTCACGAGGACCATCTACACTATTCTTCGTGACCCGATGCGCACTGATATAAACATAATCTGATGCCATTTTTGACAGAGAACAATTAAGGCCTTCTGACATTCCAAGTGTAAATGTCAATTAAACTAGTATCATATCTTTGCCTAAGCAACTTTAAATGGGAACTTCATCAAAGTAGATATAATCACCAGGAAATGCAGCAGCTTGTCTCATTCATCGCATGATCTCTTCCATGTGCTATGGAATATCTCAGTCATCACAGATGATAAAAGAAGTGTCTAACATCCTCAAAACACACATCTAACTTATGTCTGTAGGCTATTTCTCTTTCAAATGCACGATTCTCATAGAATAACTGGGATGACAACAGCCATTGCCTGCAGTCAATTTATAACCTTAAGATCTGAAACAACTCACAAAAAACAATGCCTGAATGCTCTAAAACCCTAATAATAGTCTTTTTATGCGATATTTCTTCAAAATAATGACTTTTTCATTAGTAATTCCTCTAGGCTGTCATATATATGTATTTCACATAAATTAAGCATTCACATGATGAACATTCCGTTTGTACAGGCATGATCATATTCGACAAGTGCAATTTGAAATGGAACACTGTTTTTTGACATTAAAAATTGGAAGAATGAAAAAAACCTCTAGAAACTTTGTTGGAATAGATTACAATATATTGGTTCAAGTCTAATTTATAGTCTACAATATACTTATAGTCAGTTAGATTCATGCGGGAATTACGAAATGTTGCGTTAATGGTATGTGATAAACATGTGCTAGAGTAAGACATACAGCATACAGGCCTTGTGATCATTGTCATTTTGTCAATTAATAAGGGATCAAAAATTTTAAGCTTTACTACGAACACAATACAGAAAATATTGCATTTTTCGGCTACAGAAGCCTAAAACTAGTCAAATATAATCTATTTTCACTATACTGAGCGATTAGAACGTCTCTATAGGCATGAACGCGATAACCCATACAATGCGCGAAAGCACATCGTCATAGAATTTAGCCTCACTCTTAACTGATGACGTTTTGAGCCCAATTTATTGCTCATAATCATATCAAGGTAATCACACGACTTCCTAAATTCATTTATATAATTCCGTTGTTTTCACTTGATTTTCGCTTGATTTAATTGGTAGTATTATTTTCCATATTTCGAGTATGAGTGATGAATCATTTCTATTGCATGTGTTGGGTGTAGATTCGATGAACAAAGATTCAGTAATCAACCTCTCTCGCTCTCCACCTACATAGATTACTTTTTAGAATTTTAACCCTCTCCCATCCAGTGGACCCAATTAGACAAAATAATATAGTTTACAAAATACCTTGCAATGCCTGTGAGGTCAACTACATAGGTTAAACTAGTAGGTCAGGGGGAGTCAGATTGTCAGAACATAAGAATTTAGCTAAGGTAAGAATGGTTGACCCAGAGAAGATAAGTAATTTAGAAAAAAGCTCAGCAATCGCACTTCGCGCATTAACACACAACCACACAGGGTGGGAGAGGGTTAAAATCCTAAAAAGTAATCTAGGTAGGTGGAGAGAGAGGTTGATTACTGAATCTTTGTTCATCGAATCTACACCCAACACATGCAATAGGAATGAATCATCACTCATACCCGAAATATGGAAAATAATACTACCAATCAAATCAAGTGGAAAACAATGGAACTATAAAAATGAATTTAGGAAGTCGTGTGATTACCTTGATATGATTATGAGCAATAAATTGTGCTCGAAACGTCATCAGTAAATATTACTGTATAACACTGTGAGACTCTATCAAAATAAAATTTACCCATAATGGAATTACACTCTACCACAGTGCCCAAGTTTTATTCTTATATCAAACAGCCAGCCAGCTTAGCATCTATCAATGTAGTGTCTGAACCATTATCTGGCAACGCATTTGTATCGAAACATGACCTTGGTCCTCTTATTCTTACTGGCAAAATATCTAAATAGACCTTCTGGACATCGGGCGGTGCAAAACTGCTATAACAATTAATAGAACTCCCCTGATTCTTCGATACTGTTGACAGCGGATGTAATCCCAATGAACCACTACCACCAATTTCAGCTGTCTCACAGTTAAGCCCTGTGTGTCCGTCCTTTAAACAGCAGAAGCATAACCGTTTCCTTTTCATAATTTTTAACCTTTCTGTCGGAGACATTTGGAGGAAACGAGCACATTCACCAAGCATGTGTACGTCGCCACAGATAACACACTTTCCTGAACGTCCAATGCTTTGAGAACCTCTCATCACAAATGGCTTTGTCTTACTCGCTGACATTTCAGTTTCAGAAGCCGGACGCAGTATACTGGCGAATTTACTCATAGGCTGATTGACATTATCTGTAACTAATCCCAGTATATCGTCGAACCCTGGCTTTTAACCTTCATCCTCTATACGAGAGCTTATCTTCACCCATTTCCTTTACAGTCGAGTAGGTAGGCGTCTCGCTATTACCTCTAGGACAGAACTCGAGTTCACATCGCTTATGCAATTCGTCGAAACCATCGTATTCGTACGCCTGATTGATAACGTCTTGCATGCAGTCGAACCGCCATTGTCACCTCGCATTATCGTGCCACGTCTGAAGGTCTCGGAGGTAATACATCTCGTACACCAGCAACTTGGCCACGCTGGCCAACGGAAAACCGAACACGCTGTCCGTCAACGCCTTTGGTGGCCACTCCTTCATCACGACGTCACTGAATTCTGCAGAAATTGCGTTACGTGTGCTATAATTAAGCAGCCTAATCCAGTCTCGCGAGCACCATTGGTTCCGATGTTAACCGAGGCTCCCAATCACCGAGTGGGGATAGATATTATGGGGCCAGTCACAGCGTCGAGACGTGGTAACCGTTACATACTCGTAATGGTAGACTATTTAACCAAGTGGTGCGAGGCTGTCCCCCTGCAACACCAGGATGCCCTGACGATCGGTCGCACCTTCATTGATACGTGGGTGTCTCATTTCGGTGCCCCCTTTATCTACACTCCGATCAAGGCACTGCTTTCGAGAGTAACCTCATCGCGCACATCTGCAATACGTTTGCCATTCGGAAAACGCACACGGCATCCTACCATCCACAAGGTAATGGGCTGGTGGAACGCACCAACAGAACCATCAAGAATCTTCTCCGTGCCTTTCTGCATAACGCTCCGGAAAATACCTGGGCGAAGTCCTGCCCCAGTGCTTGTTGGCTTATCGCTCCTCCGTGCATTCCTCAACGGGTTTTTCTCCAGCTATGATGTTGTTCGGGCGTGACCCCCGTCTACCAGTCGAGATCCAGGCGCCAATGCTACCGTATGAGAGAATCGACTGCATACCCTATGTACGACATCTTCGTCATCACCTGGAGGTAGCATACGGGCTGGCGCGCCGTCATCTCCACTCCTCTTCAGAGCACCAGAAGAGCATCTGCAACCGGTTAGCTCGCGAACCCACGTATTCCCTCGGTGATTACGTCTGGCTACATCGACCGTCAGTCCCCGCTGGTTCGTGCCCAAAATTCTACGCGCCATGGCAAGGGCCATACGAGATCGTCCAACACCGACCCCCGACTACGTACATCCTGCGTGGTGTATGCTTATATATTAGATTTGACATTTAATCTTTTGTAAAAATATAATCCTTTCCTGAGCACATCACGCAGGCAGAAGTCTTTGGTTACTGTGAGTTCCTTAATCAGTACGTACACGTTAGGTTGAGTAATGATCAGGGTAAACTGAGGCAAACAAGTTTAGTAGGCGCTGACGTAATCACTATCTAGATGTAGACATCAGAACCTACAGACTAGTCAACGAAGGTGAGCCAACAGTATCTAAACTGAGTGTTCTTCTTCTTGAGTTAAATAATATGCGTAGAAGTGTTGGTAAGCAAGCCAAGAATAACAGGTTATTACAATACATTCCCTCAAAGATTAACAAATCAATCATTGTTTACTATCTCCGGTGCGAAGATGGTAGCGACGGGGTATCGCCACTTGTGTATCAAGCCTGTCTGACGCATGACTTACCCTATGTTACTGAGTGTGACTTCAATCCATTACCATTTTGTTCTACATCCAACTTTACCGTCAAGTTCAGTTACCTAGATGCACTACTATAATTTTGCTTTATTTGTTTATTTTGTCCTATTTTTAATTCCGTTTTACAGATGAATCGTAACTTTGTATCCTATAAGCGTGTTCGACACCACTCATTGGTATCCAAAGAAGTCCTCTGGTTGGGACAAGACATAAGACCGTCAGTCAATGGCAATGCAAATGTGTCGATGGCTTGGTAGTAGAGCACTGGTCAACCGCCCAAATGATCCGGGGTTTGATCATCGGCATAAGCACTCCTAGACCTCGCTTACCCAGCAGTAAATACGGTAAAGAGGTGAGGTTGAGCGTGAGACTAGCAATCCTATATTGTTAAACACTGCTACTGAAACTTTGAAGCTCTATCTTGAAGCCATTTTTCCTAGTGCAAACTGGAGTGAATAAGAAGGTAGTAAATCTTGGCTTAGATACCTCAATTCGTTTCTGCGGTCATAAGAGCCGTCGTCAATTCACTACTAATATTTCTGGTAGTTGAGTTGGTAGAGATTTTTCATCTGGAGCCAGTTGTCACACAGACAATGGTTTGGACTGATAACGGCGTTTGCTTCTCTTTTTTGGTGAATTACTATCGTTACTGTTATTATTGCCACTTTTTTTCATTAAATCTCCCATGTTTTCCTCCTCAGATGACATAAACATTAGAAGAGAACTCAAGATTATCTCCTCTTTTCAGTTTTTATTTTCAAACGTAGTGATTTCTACTCGGTGGCAGCCTATTTACGGCCGTAGGTCGTTTTATCAACTGGTGTCTACATGCTATATTTATTGAAAGAACCTCAAAATAAGGTCATTATTCGTTGTTTTACACGCTTTTGTGCTTGTATACCTGCTTAAAGTTGATGGAATAAGGGGTTTTTAGCATAACCAGCAAATGATGTTGTCATATCCGGCAGTAATTTACCGCGTCTACAAATAGTTGAAATACGTAGTGTTTCGTTGACAAAATGCCAAATTACGTAAAGGCACACATTATAACGACTTTTAGTCATGTTATTTTGCATTTCAAAGGATTAGACCTAGACATGATGAGTTAGGCTAGTTCGTTTTGTTAGTTATTTTCACTTACTTTGTTGTGTACTTCAGGTGACAGTGTCAAAGGTCCACCACGTGTTTATCTTTAAAGGAAATGTACAGAAATACTTGGGAATTATTTTCACATGTTACTTACTTCTTATACTGCATAGATTTAGTTTTTACAGGCAGATGCAATGTTCATTTTGTCTGCTTGAAAAATATTGAATGACGTAAGTGTACACAATTTAACGCACTATTTAGTATTTTCTATGACTTTAATCTTGTATTTATAATGGTTACAATGTGTTACATCTTTGGATTGCTTAATTTCTTAAAGGGATTTCGTGAAGTTAGGTTCTAAAGAAGATTCGCGCAGTGTCATTGATTTTGTATTACATGTTAATGCATTAATAAACCTATTCCTCGTTATTAGTTTGTATTATCTACTTGATAGGACCGAATATCAGCCTTTGTGTAACTTGCGAGGTACAGAGTGTATCAGGCTATCTTTGAAATACTAAGTAAGAGCAGATATTCGGAGAAACCCATTGGTAAAAAGATTATGTTGCAGTTAAATAAAGTAAATATGGCCAAATTTCAGAGGAGGTATTGCGATTAAAAGCGTTTCGATTTATCTATCGTCTTATCAGAACACATAAACTGATTCGCGATTCATAGTCACAAAGTTAAAATAAATCTACCTGATAGTGTGCTTGTGATTTCTACGTGTCGCAATGTACAATAAGGATAGACTGTAAATGTACTGTTAGAATCATAACACAGCACAACTACGATTATAATAAAAAAAAAAGAATTAAAAACAGAATGGCTACCGTTCGTAGCCACAGAACACGGTAAGCTGCTGTCTGTTCATCTAATCGCCTAAACAAAAGTTTCCCCGACACCGCATTTACTCCTAATAGTTTACCCTAAATTCTTACCTTAGCACGTGTTACTAACTTTACTGGAACACAGTGGCATTATAATAGAAGGAACACAAATTCACAGTTAAATTGTTTATTAAACAAAAAAAAAGATTTCAGATGTACAGATAATTCAGATGAGTAGTCCTCTGTTACTGTCAGTAGGTCCCATCTGCGTACACAGTACATATAAGTTTCTCCATAAGCCTGAAAAGGCTTAAGAAAAGCATTATTAACTTTGGTAGTGCATTTATGATCTGAGTAAAAACATTTTAATGATAAGCACTTACCAGTAATCACTTTACAAACAATATATATATATATATAAGTTTTGATAGCATTATTAGAAGACGGAGATTATCTGAAAAATGTGATGTATTAGCGCTATACATTTCGAACAATCTGATCACACATTTACTTGTCAAGTCAATATATATGGAAAAGATAAATTAAACAAGGTGACAAAAAAAAGGATTAAGAATAATTAACACAAACGTTTGGTAATCCAATCAAATAAGGATTACCAAGGTAGGTTAAGAGTAATAACAAACTGTTTTTGAATACACAAGGGGGGCTTAAGTTTAAGAATGGCTATAGCCTCAGCGTATTTCAGTAAACGTCCTTGACCGTTCTTATAGATGACCTTAAAGGCTGAGTTAACATCAACCTTATGGTTCATCTCGATTAAATGTTTAGCTATAGACGAAGTTGGTAGTCTGACACCTGCATCTATGGGCTTGTCACAATTCATCTGTTTTTCTAACCACTTTGGGATATGCTCTCCCACCCTTACGTGCAAGGCGCGATTACTCCTCCCTATGTATGTATGTCCACACACACACGAAAATTGGTAAATTGTATGGGATGTGACGTAATCACTTGTGCACTTTTGAGGTTTCCAGTGAAGCATATTTTTAGCCTTTTCGACAATTATAAGCTGAGCTGCATAGTAGGTTCTACGGATGATGGAATTCAACCTTTGTCTCAAAATCCTACTATTTATTTCCCCATTATATGGTAATTTGATGAAAACCTTTTTCTTAGGGACGGTATGGATTGTAGGTTTAGAGGCTAGTTGACTTCTACACCTGTTTAAAAACTTCAAAGGATATCCGTTTTCAACAAGAGTATCCATCAATATTTCATTTTCCTTGTCTATAACATCAGCCGTGCAAATACGCTGAATCCTCTTAAATAGACACTTCACCAAGCCTCTCTTATATTGTAATGGATAGAAGCTGTGAAAATTAAGATATTGCTCTGTCCAAGTGGGCTTTCTGTAGATAGACCGTCTTATTGAGCCATCGTCTCTTCGACTCAGAAGTATGTCTAAAAATGCGAGCTGGTTGCGACTTTCTCTTCCTCGCATGTAAGACTAATATGATTCTGTACAGAGTTAAGTCTGTCCAATAGACGACTCACATCTTCATGATCATCGCATATCAAAATGATATCGTCTACATATATCTTATAGAAAGGCAATTCAGAAATTAAATCAGAGGATAAGTTTTCAACATAAGACATAAAAACATCCGCTAATAAAGGTCCTAATGGACTCCCCATAGCAACGCCATCCACTTGTCTAAAATATTCACCTTCAAACGTGAAATGGACGTTGTCAGTACATAATAGTAATTATTCTTTCAAATAAGTTAAAGGAAAAGGAAATGAACAACTACTAGAAGATATATAGTCACAAAGAATATCAACAGTCTTAACCAATGGTACATTAGTAAACAAAGAATTAACATCAAATGAATACATTTTCCTATCTTTTATGTTCATATCTACAAGACAGTCAACAAGTTCAAATGTATCTTTTAAAGTACACTTACATAATTCATTGCGTACTGGAGTTAAAATATCAGCTAACCATTTTGCTAATTTATGTGTAGGAGAGTTACACATTGAAAGAATTGGCCGTAATGGATTATCAACCTTATGAATTTTGGGTAACCCACAGAGGTTTGGAAAGTCAGATCCCATGGGTTTCAAGGAATTAAACTCCTGTTTATCGATAACGTCCATGTCACGAAATTTTACTAAATGAGAAGCTACTTTTCCTTTTAATTTTCTGATATCATCCGAAGGAACATCGGCTATAAATTTGCTTTTGTCACTAAGGATGGATAACATTTTTGTTTTGTAATCGCATCTGTCCATTAAAACTACACCAGATCCTTTGTCAGGTTTCAAAATAACTAAATCGGTTCTGTTACGTAATTCTTTTAGGGCTTTAAAATGAGTTGATATTAAAATGCTTCTTTGTTTCCGACTTGAATTGCGGAATTGGTGTGCTACATCTACAAATTTAACTTTCAACCAACTTTGGTCATCTGTCGAGGAAGGAGTTAGGGAACTCAACTGATCATACCAATTTTTAAAACTGAGAATCAACTGCTAAGTCCGAAATATTGTTTAATGGGATAGAAAAATTGAAACCAAGTGATAGCACCTCCTTTTCATGTAATAAAAGTTCAACCGATGACAGATTCGTCACATACTTATCAGGATTTAATGGGAATTGGTTTAATTGAAAGTCGGAGGTACAAGATCCAAGCAATTTCAATCTGGTATTCTCTTTCGTCTTATTAACGGCAGAGCTACAAAAATTAATGAACTTGATTTGGCAAATAATGGAGACATCAGACATTATATTTGATGACGATAAATGGAGTTCAATCAATCCACATAACTTCTCATTAGAATTGTCAGTGTGAGATTTCGTAAGGCGAATAAGATTTGAAATATTTGGTTGAAGTTTAGAAGATCGAAGAGATTTGTAAAATGCCTTCAGGAATGTGTGAGTTGAGAGACAAGATTTATAAAAATCCAATTTCACCTTTTCAGATGCTACTTTACACTTCAGGGTAAGAAGTCCATTTATAAAAGGGACTGACTGTTTTAAATTTTTGAAAAGAAGACTCCCTCCAGACACTATCAAACGGTTAGATGGACTTCTTCTTCATAAGGTTGATAATCCATTACGGCCAATTCTTTCAATGTGTAACTCTCCTACACATAAATTAGCAAAATGGTTAGCTGATATTTTAAGTCCAGTGCGCAATGAATTATGTAAGTGTACTTTAAAAGATACATTTGAACTTGTTGACTGTCTTGTAGATATGAACATAAAAGATAGGAAAATGTATTCATTTGATGTTAATTCTTTGTTTACTAATGTACCATTGGTTAAGACTGTTGATATTCTTTGTGACTATATATCTTCTAGTAGTTGTTCATTTCCTTTTCCTTTAACTTATTTGAAAGAATAATTACTATTATGTACTGACAACGTCCATTTCACGTTTGAAGGTGAATATTTTAGACAAGTGGATGGCGTTGCTATGGGGAGTCCATTAGGACCTTTATTAGCGGATGTTTTTATGTCTTATGTTGAAAACTTATCCTCTGATTTAATTTCTGAATTGCCTTTCTATAAGATATATGTAGACGATATCATTTTGATATGCGATGATCATGAAGATGTGAGTCGTCTATTGGACAGACTTAACTCTGTACAGAATCATATTAGTCTTACATGCGAGGAAGAGAAAGTCGCAACCAGCTCGCATTTTTAGACATACTTCTGAGTCGAAGAGACGATGGCTCAATAAGACGGTCTATCTACAGAAAGCCCACTTGGACAGAGCAATATCTTAATTTTCACAGCTTCTATCCATTACAATATAAGAGAGGCTTGGTGAAGTGTCTATTTAAGAGGATTCAGCGTATTTGCACGGCTGATGTTATAGACAAGGAAAATGAAATATTGATGGATACTCTTGTTGAAAACGGATATCCTTTGAAGTTTTTAAACAGGTGTAGAAGTCAACTAGCCTCTAAACCTACAATCCATACCGTCCCTAAGAAAAAGGTTTTCATCAAATTACCATATAATGGGGAAATAAATAGTAGGATTTTGAGACAAAGGTTGAATTCCATCATCCGTAGAACCTACTATGCAGCTCAGCTTATAATTGTCGAAAAGGCTAAAAATATGCTTCACTGGAAACCTCAAAAGTGCACAAGTGATTACGTCACATCCCATACAATTTACCAATTTTCGTGTGTGTGTGGACATACATACATAGGGAGGAGTAATCGCGCCTTGCACGTAAGGGTGGGAGAGCATATCCCAAAGTGGTTAGAAAAACAGATGAATTGTGACAAGCCCATAGATGCAGGTGTCAGACTACCAACTTCGTCTATAGCTAAACATTTAATCGAGATGAACCATAAGGTTGATGTTAACTCAGCCTTTAAGGTCATCTATAAGAACGGTCAAGGACGTTTACTGAAATACGCTGAGGCTATAGCCATTCTTAAACTTAAGCCCTCCTTGTGTATTCAAAAACAGTTTGTTATTACTCTTAACCTACCTTGGTAATCCTTATTTGATTGGATTACCAAACGTTTGTGTTAATTATTCTTAATCCTTTTTTTTGTCACCTTGTTTAATTTATCTTTTCCATATATATTGACTTGACAAGTAAATGTGTGATCAGATTGTTCGAAATGTATAGCGCTAATACATCACATTTTTCAGATAATCTCCGTCTTCTAATAATGCTATCAAAACTTATATATATATATATATTGTTTGTAAAGTGATTACTTGTAAGTGCTTATCATTAAAATGTTTTTACTCAGATCATAAATGCACTACCAAAGTTAATAATGCTTTTCTTAAACCTTTTCAGGCTTATGGAGAAACATATATGTACTGTGTACGCAGATGGGACCTACTGACAGTAACAGAGGACTACTCATCTGAATTATCTGTACATCTGAAATCTTTTTTTTTGTTTAATAAACAATTTAACTGTGAATTTGTGTTCCTTCTATTATAATGCCACTGTGTTCCAGTAAAGTTAGTAACACGTGCTAAGGTAAGAATTTAGGGTAAACTATTAGGAGTAAATGCGGTGTCGGGGAAACTTTTGTTTACGCGATTAGATGAACAGATAGCAGCTTACCGTGTTCTGTGGCTACGAACGGTAGCCATTCTGTTTTTAATTCTTTTTTTTTATTATAATCGTAGTTGTGCTGTGTTATGAATCTAACAGTACATGTACAGTCTATCCTTATTGTACATTGCGACACGTAGAAATCACAAGCACACTATCAGGTAGATTTATTTTAACTTTGTGACTATGAATCGCGAATCAGTTTATGTGTTCTGCTAAGACGATAGATAAATCGAAACGCTTTATAATCGCAATACCTCCTCTGAAATTTGGCCATATTTACTTTATTTAACTGCAACATAATCTTTTTACCAATGGGCTTCTCCGAATATCTGCTCTTACTTAGTATTTCAAAGATAGCCTGATACACTCTGTACCTCGCAACTTACGCAAAGGCTGATATTCGGTCTTATCAAGTAGATTATACAAACTAATAACGAGGAATAGGTTTATTAATGCATTAACATGTAATACAAAATCAATGACACTGCAGGAATCTTCTTTAGAACCTAACTCCATGAAATCCCTTAAAGAAATTAAGCAATCCAAAGATGTAACACATTGTAACCATTATAAATACAAGATTAAAGTCATAGAAAATACTAAATAATGCGTTAAATTGTGTACACTTACGTCATTCAATATTTTTCAAGCAGACAAAATGGACATTGCATCTGCCTGTAAAAACTAAATCTATGCAGTATAAGAAGTAAGTAACATGTGAAAATAATTCCCAAGTATTTCTGTAGATTTCCTTAAAAGATAAACACGTGGTGGACCTTTGACACTGTCACCTGAAGTACACAACAAAGTAAGTGAAAATAACTAACAAAACGAACTAGCCTAACTCATCATGTCTAGGTCTAATCCTTTGAAATGCAAAATAACATGACTAAAAGTCGTTATAATGTGTGCCTTTAAGTAATTTGGCATTTTGTCAACGAAACACTACGTATTTCAACTATTTGTAAACGCGGTAAATTACGGCCGGATAAGACAACATCATTTGCTGTTTATGCTAAAAACCCCTTATTCCATCAACTTTTAGCAGGAATACAAGCACAAAAGCGTGTAAAACAACGAATAATGACCTTATTTTGAGGTTTTTTCAATAAATATAGCATGTAGACACCAGTTGATCAAACGACCTACGGCCGTAAATAGGCTGCCACCGAGTAGAAATCACTACGTTTGAAAATAAATGCTGAAAAGAGGCGAGAATATTGAGCTCTCTCCTAATGTTTATGTAATCTGAGAAGGAAACCATGAGAGATTTAATGAAAAAAGTGCAATAATAACAGTAACGATAGTAATTCACCACAAAACGGGAAGCAGAGGCCGTTATCAGTCCAAACCATCGTCTGTGTGACAACTGGCTCCAGATAAGAAATCTCTACTCTCTATGCTACTAGAAACAGCAGTAGTGCATTGATGACAGCTTCTGCTACAGTGAAAGCAAATCGAGGCAATTGAGCAAAGGCTTGCTACTTTTTTGCATTATAGTTCTCACTGGAACATATGGCTCCTGGATAGTGCTTCAAAGTTTCAGTAGCAGTGTTTAACAATATAGGATTGCTAGTCTCACGCTCAACCTCACCTCTTTACCGTATTTACTGCCGGGTAAGCGAGGTCTAGGAGTGCGTATGCCGAGGATCGAACCCCGGACCATTTGGGCGGTTGACCAGTGTTCTACTACCAAGCCATCGACACAAAGACTTACTAGCGAAAGACTAACTAGTTGTTCTTCAGGCAAGGCCAATCTCACTCACTCAAGAGTGTCGTAATACTGGTGAGATTCTGTCTCCCTTCTGTGAGAGTTTATCAATTACGGAATTCATTGACAGCTGACACAGCTTTGTCTGCTGGTTTAGGCACACATCATTCCTCTCCAGTTGCTCCACAGGGTAGGCCTACTCCTACTTTGCATGAATCAGAACAAAAAGTGCTGTTGTGTTGTGGTTTGCTGGAGGACGCTACTGGTTTACATTTGGATGCGAGAAACGAACTCCCAGACATGGGGAATTGAACCTTCTCTTTTGAAAATTCGAAGTATATTTTGCGGATTGTTGTGACAAATCAATTTTCATTTGGTGTTTTAATTTGTTTAGTTCTTCACGACTGTCAACGCGTTCACGTCTCTCTTTTTGGATTTATCTCTGTCTTTCAGGCATTTGTTCATTTTGATTTTCAACTTGTTTGAACAATTGTATGAGACTTAACTGAAGTCATCATTGACTCTGAAAATGCACACAATGTATATATAGCGTTGGTTCACTTTATTGAGAAATTTTTCCCTTGAAGTGTTATTAGTATTTCTCGCCAGTTTTCCACATATTTGCATGTGGTATAGGAGATTAGGAAATCACCAGTGGCCTAAAAGTCAGTTTATAGACAAGAAGTAAAGTCTTGATGCTAGCTGTGTAAGTACTGGAACAGCATATCATTTTTGATGTCACATGTCTAAATTTAAATATACTTTGACATTTAATCTGCAAGATTTATAGTAGCTTGCAAACTTTTCTAGATGCCATATATTACTTACGTAGCACTCTGAAGTATCCAGTTAGTCTACTGGCGATATGAAAAGCGGAAGTGTGCAAATCGGAAATAATCGTTTCATTAAAAGCTGACATCATTCATTACCCTTAACACATCTGGCTTACATCTGTTTCAGTGACTGAGTGTTGCATTCAAAGTAGCTTGGAAAGATATGCCTAGGACTCTTAGATGCCACTAAAATTGCTTATATTACATCTCGCTTGACTTTCATTTCAGTTTCCTTGGGAAACAGTGTGCAAATAGCCAGACTGATATCATCCAGTAGGCTGTACACACGAATGTTTGCTGCGTTGACAGGTTTACTGTAGTCTTTATCTAGAAACGTTCATTAGACGAAGTAGATTCATATAAACATCCATGTGTTGACTCACGTTTGCCACAAAGTTCATTTGCTTATTTAGATGCTTAGTTCATTCTACTACTACATTTCGAAGATGCATTATTTTAACTGACTATTGTCTTCGTCATTCAAAGTGCACCTTATAAATAGAAGAATGATTACATTAGTGTTGATGTGAACATGAGAAACAATATGTTTCGTCTGAATGACCTCCATACATTCAGACAGAGTGAACGTTGCATATTAAACATTAATATCATCGTTTTCAAGTCATTGCTAATCCAATTACTTGCTTCTTTATGATCGTCAACCTGAGAAGGAATGTAGGCGTACTGCTGTAAATCCTACAGTTCTTCAAGGGTAACTTGTCAAGACAGAACCCACAACATTTGATGTATTGATTTTACATATGTTTGTGTTAAGTAATTGAGTGGGTTCCGATTCAGCTGATTGTTGGTTAATTTTATAGTTGTCACACTGTGTGAATCATCTTGTAATGTTATTGTAAGTACTTCTGAAGTCGTTTCTAGTCTTCTAACTTGTGAACGAATCGAGTAGTGTTAGAGTCAGTGTATGCGATTTGATACGCCGGGGAGGGGATTGTGCCAGAGTGATATGAAGCAACCAACACTTCGTGAACCAGATCAATGGTGGAACTGTCGACAGAGAGCTAAGATCCCACACGCCGGGGAGAGCGTGCCTGTGTGCTGTGGTATGCTTGTTGTGTGTTGGGCTTTTTTGTCTTGCTTTTCCATTTTAGCCTAGTCCCGGTTGGCCCAGGTTCCCGCGCTGGCAGTTCAGTTCAAGGTTATCGACGCTATGGAGAAAAGGGACGGACCCATTTTTGCCGGGGAGTGTCAAGAAATATGAACATTGAACGTTGGTTCATTGACCTTGGTCGCCATTGGCAGGCAACTCGAAGGCACGAATGGTTCGATCGTGTGCAAGTTCGATGAAGACGGAAGAATACGAATAAAAACTTGTAATTGTCTTTACTTTAATTGCCAAACAATATAACTTCCTTCTTACAACCAATGGTGTTTTGGAGTTGAAGTCGAGACAAGTACATCGTAATTATCGGTTCGGAGCGTCTTCGTTACAATAGGAACTTAGGCTAAGTTCCTTGACACTAATTAACAAAACCAGGTCAGCAGAAATCATGAAGATTGTTACCGTGATGGTAGAAAGAGCTGGATAGTTTTCTTCTGCATGTGCAAATTAGGTTCCACTAACTGAATAGTTAATTCTCCAGCAATCCAGAGAAGACGGGAGCATATTGTCTTTGGCAAGTGGTTCTTCACTTTGTATGTTACTTTGAATGAGGCGTTTGTTGAAACGGAATAACCAGTGTTGACAGGGTGCTCGGTCATAGCCAAGAAATATTTCAGTGTTGGACTCCAGTAAGTATGTTTGAGTTCTCTTTTCTGTAGAGCGATGCAGATGCAGACAATGTACACTCGTCTGTGTACAAAGGTCTCCTAGCTCTCAAAATTTCGTCCTTCCCAACCTACGCATCCTTAATGAACCTAGAACTTGTCAGTCAAGCTTTGACCATTTCTTCTCATCCTTAACCAAATTACAACCATTTCATTTCCTTAAATGTCTCATTTATTTACCAATATCGCCTTGATTTCATTTTTGATATAATCGACCTCGATAATTTGATCACCAGCTCGTTCTTGTTCATCGTGAAAATCACACATAGTAAATAACCACCTCATTGAAAATGTTAAGTGGATTAGGATTAGTCAGAATGATAACTAATCACTGAATGTTGCAGTCTCCACTAGTCATTTTACTTGACATTAGGAAATATCAGTCTGCCTGGTCAAGTAAACCAAGACTGATTAGCTTCTTGATTTTAACAATGTTACTCACCACAAATACCGCGTCAATCTCACTTATCGGTGTTGTTACTGTTACTCATTTACAGAGTATTCGACGCCGACTACTTCCAAGCTGAATCAAAACAAGTTAAATGTATTGCAAACAGTAAAGTACTCTTGTCACTTTGTATCTCTATCATCTTATTCATCACACTATTTTGAACATTAGATGTTTCCATTACTAATAACAACATTCAGACATCACATATCATCCAAGTTTACATATGTACTGACTGTCACCCAACTTCATTCAGTGTGAACAACACAACATGAACTTGACAGATTTATCTTATTTTTGAAGAATTGTAAATGAAGACCTATTTGTAGATTAAATTGACTTTATTATATATGACACATTTTGCACATCACTAACCACTTCAGTGTTCACTGGAAATACATTTGTTCTTTCAAGACAAGGATGAGTGTATTTCATTTTTTTGTATTTCAGCAATGATTTATTCTATTCTGTGTCTCCTTCTGATCTTCTTTCATTCATAAAATGTTCACTGAATTCGTTTTCACACTGGTAATGTGAATATATCATTTTCCAGATTGTTATAATAATGGCGAAATAGTATGCCCCACATAACACATTACCGAGTATAATTCCACGAATAAGGCTTTGGTTTGCATGAATTCTCCTTCTTTAGAAAGAGAACAGTTGACAAATTTATTGATGCTAAACATTTCATTAGCGTTTTGTGTGTTGTGTAGTCTTACTTTATGCCCCTATATGGTGTGCACAAGTAATAGAGCTGTTTGGAATATTGTAATACGTTTGATAGCAGGTATTTCTGTGTTCTTGTGTATGAATTGCTGTAAGAAGGAAAGACCAAGTTCAAACAACAATTGTTCTAGTGGTGGTCAAATATGTACAACAGCTGTGTCACCTCTTATCATTTTAACTAATCGATTCAAGTCAGACTAGTTAAGTGTATGACTGGGATGTTAATTATACTGCTTTTACACAGAATAAGATCGATATAATTCTGGTCAGCATTTTGAAAGCGCAGTATTTGCAATGCGTAGTTCAAGGAAGCACTCCGTATTCACTTACTAAGCGTTTCATTCATATGATTCACTAAATCAAGTGATGTACACACGTTGGGGGACTGAAGAAATGTTCCAGTGTTGATCAGTTCATATTTGGAAACATGGTACGCAGGATCCATCTGGTATAATGACTAAAGCGTCATGACAACCGCAATAGTTATCCTACTCTTGATACTTAATCTACCAGATTGTCGTTAAATCGTAATACTTGATTCAATAAAAGCATGGATTTGAGTTCCTTAAGAAGGAAGAATCCATGGATTTATTAAGTCTAGTCGATACTTTCAAAATGTAGAGACGAGAATTCATACCTTCACAACTAATTACTTACCTCCCAAACAGGTTGTCATTTATCTCATTCTAACATCTTGTATATCGACTTTAGTGTTCATTCTTTCTACTCAAACAATCATTTTGGTGATCTTCATTTCATCCTTCTTTCAATTTCTAGTTTAGTACCTTTTCGATGAGTTATCTTGCATTGGATACTTGTTATGCATCGGTTCTAATTACTTCGATTAACTTGAATTATTTGCGTAATGTTTTCATCCATTATGAATAGCTTTTCTGAAATCCGAATTCTCGAATTACTTGAGGGGATCATTTTATTTGACATATAGCAAACAATGAAATATTATTATTCATTAATTGGTGAATTGTCCAGCAAAATTTATTGTTCATCGTCATATCCCGTTTCGCCACACTGGTTAATTGCAGTTCTTTTCGATGTTATGCTATTTACGACATACATTCATAACTCCTAACCCAATGTCCTCAATAACTATAACACATTACCTGTGGCTTCCACAAATGTTCCACTAATAGGCGTTCCATGAATTCATTGTGATTACTGTGCTAACACACCCATAGTCACCGAATAATGTAATTAAGTGTTAATCGAAGCACATTCATAGCACACTCACTTAAAATGCACATTTGGTGGTGTAAAATGCCTTTGTTTGTCATGTCATTCTGTAGCCATAGGGGACGATGCTACTAACAAATTAGTTTTCTGAAGATATTCTGAAGAATAGGCAGGTAGATTTATTTATTCATTCTTTGGACCGTCACTTGGTCAATATTTTGGTGGTTCCAACTATCCATACCATCGATTTTTATTTTCACATAAATCATATACACTCATCCAGTTTTATTCTTTTCTGTTAAAAAAAATGATGGTAGGATTTTAATGAAGGTTGACAATCGCAAGATTCACCTATCCAGTTGATTCGAATTCGATTAATGAATACTTTCATCTTATGAATGCATCGTTTCACCTAGTTCAGTGGTATCAAGTGATTTGACGAAGCTCTTTCGTTTAGAATCTTGTTACTCTCAGCCCACTATTACCAACACTGTTCTTACGGTGGAACGCATTGTCATTTGACAACAGAATGGTTTGTTTGGTGAAGTGATACACAGTGGAGGCAAACTACAGAGACCGTATATTGAAATTTCCATTTTCAAAAGTTATTCGTATTCTGATTGTTTCATCTTCGCTTCACTCTATTCTTCATTGTTCCACAAGCATCGTCTTTCCTTCTCCTCCTCCGAACTTGATCTGTCTATCAGCCATTCAAGACTATTTCAGGAGACTGCACAAACAACAGACTACTGGTAAATTCTTGTCAGTAGCATAGGTCACACCAAGAATACTCGTAATAATATCTAAGTAAGTTTTGTTTCATTAAATTTCATATGATTTTTAATTAAACGCATATAGTTTGAGAAGTGCCCACACTTTGTCACTCTGCATATTTCAACTGATTTAGAAATTTGATTCTGTTAATACTTCCATTTATATCAGGTGAAATTTCGAGACTATGTCACTTACCATTCTGAGTAGTATGAATAATATTTGATTTATTTTGCAGTATACTTTTTTTCAGTTGAATATTGCATTCCTCACTGATTAAATCAGACACCTACACCTGCACACACCGACACACGTACACACAACCACACGCGTTGTCATAACCAAACACAAAGACATGACATTTATGTTAGGGTAGAGAATTTTATCACGAAAATGCAACTTTATTTTAGTGAGGTGGCATTAGTGAGCTGAGTCTGTGTTAATTAAATTAAACACCCTTTTCCGAATGAGTTATTTATGGTATCCAATCTGCAGTAACTAACGTATTATTTAGTAGACTCACGATCTACCAAAATTAGAAGTCAACTGTTTTCTATAGAAAATTGTCTCCATCTATAGTTGTTGTGTGTCTAATTAAGTGTTTTATTTCACAGTTTCAACTTAATTTCCCTCCGCGCTATCTTATCGCTTCACTTCACTTCACTTCACTCTTTACTTCATCCAGAGCAGACGAGGACATTCTGACTATTGTGAATCACTCTGATGGATATTGATAATCTTCACCTGAGAATGATATCATCACAGCCATCACCACTTCATCAACAATCGTCACTGGTTTATCTGCGTTTGTGTTACTAATTATTGTATTATTCGATTTATGACTTTCAGATTACAGCTTCTGACACTTCATTGAAACATACAGACACTGCAAATACTGTGGACTGGAACACAGTGGAGGCGACAGGACCTAAAATGTGACACAAACTGTACAATGTCACTAGATGATTTCAGTCCTTGTAAGCATATGGAGACTGCATTAGCTTGGTTTCAGTAATGTGAAATACGCAAGACATCTTGTCAAAAAGACTTATTAGCAATACGCAGCAGTTTTAATCAAGATTATATGTTGGCAGTGTTACACAGTAGACTGAAGAATTGGCATAATATGAGGTTGTACTAAATCCATGTGAATCACACACTTCACAGGACACTTTGAGGTACCAAATTATCGGTACTACTTCACATGAAAGGTGGATGTCAGTAATGGGAATAAAGAATCTCATATATTAAAAAAATCTAATGTCAGCTAATGATGAAAATCCTGTAACCAATCAAATCCCTACAAACCAATGAGATGCTCATTAGTGACTTGCCCTATTCAGGTAGGTAGTTACCTGGGGTTTAAGTGAGAAGTTGTGACCAGTAGGGTGCAGCAGGTCGGGTGTGATGGACAAATAGTCACCGAAGACATTGGCTAGGGGTCGCGCTATGTCGTGAATTGGCAGAAGTTGGAATTCATGGGCCATTGAATCGGTGGTTGTGCTTACCATGAATGGTTATCCTGACAAATTTATCAAGAAACACATGACAAAGAAAGCCGAAAAGGACTACACGCTATCTGTAAACAAGAAGCCACTTTATATAAGAATACAATTCATGGGCGATATACCAAGCGAGTTAATTACGAAGAAATTAGGAAAATCAGTTCAAAGAACTTTTAATGCTGCCGAACTACACGTATTATTCTCTACACGACCGATGGTGCTACCTCGGCTGAAAGATGAAGTACCTAGACCAGCTAGCCACTTCAAATTGTATTTATCAATTCAACTGCGCTTGTGGAGGGAATTATGTCGGCCGATGCTCTAGGAACTTGATTTTTCGTGCTCGAGAACATATCCCACTATGGCTAAGTAAAGGTGTAGTTAAAACTATTAACAGCTCGATTTTAGACCATCTAGTTCAAACCGGTCACAAAGCCAGCATAGAAGAATCCTTCTCTATAATCTACCGGGTGCCTAACAAACTACCAAAATCGTCGAAGCACCGCATGCTCCAAACAGCAGAGGCTATTGCAATTCGCCTCAAACAACCAGTGCTCTGTGTTCAAAAGAAGCAAGTCCAGCCCCTACTACTGACCTGCCCCTCAGTAGAAACTATAAACTCATGCATTTGTACTATTACCTTTCCTAATTCTTCTGACATTCAGCTTATTTTATGTTGATGCTGTTCAGCTGTAATTTATCAATATCATTGATTTGACGTTATTTAAACAACATTAATGTTGCTCATAAGACTAATTCATTCATTCATTATAATGTACATATAACTGTAGAACCTGATGATGAATTTATCGAAAAGAGTACTCTTTGTTCCGTGTCAATTCCTTTGAAAATTTTAATGGGCATTTTTAATCAGATAAAGAAAACCCTAAAACATCATATAATATAGTTCCTACCTGGTTAGTCGTTCCACCCTTCTGAATTCCTCAGTTACTCACTAATTGTGATTGGCTATAGCCTACTATGTTGTAGAGGCCCAACAACAGCATTTTCCATAAATTAGTGATAAAAGTACAAGGTTTTCATAAATATTACTTGTAAAGCTATGGTTTCCCTCAGTTTTCCCAAAAGAATGTTTCTTTAATATCAATGAGTAGAAAAATTAACTAATAACTCAGATTAGACAGAGGCAGTTCTCTTCTCAAACAACACATCCTAACTAATATTTTAATCAATCTTGCCAGTACTACTGATATTATAATCCGAGAAGGGTTTTCACTTCACCACATTAGAACCTCTTGATTTCAATAGGATTTGTAGGCCTAACGACAGTGTTTCATTCATTCTGTTCTTGCTTGGTGGGGAAGTGAAGATTTGTGGGAGGTCACTACAGGTTGTCATAGTATTCAGTCGTCACTTGTTTTCTCTCTTTCACTCTCTGAAAGCTAACTCACGTTGAATTTGTGAATATACATGGACCAGTAAATCCACCAATTATTTAGAGTCTTCATTCAAAACTCACTTTTTCAGTTCGATAATGAGACAAGTGTAAACAATGCATTCAGCGAAATATCAAAGTCAAAACCCTCATTTTTTCACTCATGGCTTCTCAGGCAGTTGGCTGCTGTCCTAACAGGCTCACTGACTACTGTCTTCAGGCTATTCCTCTTCAATGGAATGTTACCGCACTATCAAAAAGATGTCATATAAACCCACATCCTCAGAGAAGGATATAGACACTGTCTTCCAGACTACAGGTTAATTTGTCCTATCAGTGCCTTAATCAAAATCCTGGGACAAATAATCAAGAAGCAAGTCGTGGCATATTTGGAAAACAACAACTTGCCCAGAGCACCGCAGGGCTTTCAAGGGAATCTCTCATGCTTAACAAACCGTGTTACAGTAAATGAAATCCTAGATAAGACCAGAGACGAAAAGAAACCTATGGACGTCATTTTAATCTTTCCATAAAGTAGCTCACAATAGACTTCATGAAACTGGAAAACCTCGGAAGCAAGGGCTGCTTGGAAATAGTAGAGCAGTCTGTTCAAACTACTGACGCAGTGAGTAACTTAATGTCATCTTTGAATTTCTGAGTAAAAGTGGATATTTTTTAAATCACGGAAAATTCCCATCGTAACATATAGAAAATCAAAACAAATGATTCAACGAAGAGACTGTTTTCAACGAATTTATCATCAAGCTGTACAATCGTATATATATGGTTTTTAAGAAGTTATATCCGGTGAGAGAATTGAATCATAGGTGTGAATGCATAAAATAATAGTAATAGTGATAATAATATGAAATGCAATTAAAACTGAAATGTTCGTGATTATAATCGTAGTTAAATGTCAAGTGGGAAAGCAAATTAATGTCATATATAGAACAGGATGGTGCTGTTTCTATAGATCGTAAAGATTATATCGAGAAAATGTCATGTCTACTTTCAGACAGCAGTAAATTCTCGAAACCGAACGAGAAAAACAAGACGGAATTAATTGAGAAACAACTTACCGAAGTTTTATAAAGAATGAAGAACAATCATCTCATTCGTGAAGAATTATACGAAAAGGTCAGACCAACAGGATCTCTAATACCAAGACTTTATGGTCTACCGAAAAAAAAAAGCTGGCCTTCCACTCCGCCCTATCTTGGATATGTCTGGATCACCCTATCATCCAGTAGCTGGGTGTCTAGCTGAAATCCTCGAACCTGTCAGGGGACAGCTTTCTAATCATTCCCTTCGGGACACCTTCCAGTTTGTTGAATGTATACAAGATTTAAATGCGTCGAATAAGCATATGTTGTCTTTGGATGTAGAATCCCTATTTACGAACGTCCCAATGACAGAAACCATACGTTTTATATATTTTTTTTAATTACAGCTTGATGCCACACCGCATTTTCAATACAAGTATGGCATTTTCAGCATGGATATCGGTAGCCCAAATTTTACAGGCCGACCATAGATATCGGGTGTGCGTCGGTAGGGGATCGAACCCCTGACCATGTGCATGGTCGACGAGAGTCCTAACTACTATGCCACCGATGCAAATATATTGAAGACAACAAACTGAATATAAGGATACCAAGTACAGATCTAAAAGAACTAATTTTGAGATGTACACTGAATGTTCAGTTTACTTTCAATGAAGCAATCTACAGACAGAAGGATGATATTGCAATGGGATCTCTTTTGAGTCCTCTCCTTGCAGACAGTTTTATGTCCAGTCTAGAAAATGGTCAGCTGAAGCCTACAATTCGAAGCTTCCAAATGTATAAAAGGTATGTAGATGACACCTTTATTATTTGTAACAGTGATTGTAACTTGAATAATATTTTAAATGTATATAATGGTTGCCATCCGGTGATAAAATTCACACTCGAAATGGAGAACGAGTCTAGCATTCATTTCCTCGATATGAACTTATCAAGGAGGACCGATGGAACTCTGAGGAGGTCGATTTATCGTAAGCTGTCATGGAATGGTCAACTGACAAATTTCTACACCTGGGTACCGATTGGTCGAAAACGAAACCTGATCCGGTCACTTGCCACTCGTATTCGGCGCATATGATACTCTGGAAGATGAGTTATACATCTTGAGGAAAATCCTAATAAAAAATGGATTTCCACCACGTTTTATGGATAAGAATATACATTCAAATCCTAAAAAACGTGACGTATCATCCGCACCCAAGAAAATACTGGACATGAGCGTAGAATTCCAAGGCGACTCAGCTTCCGATATCGTGAAAAGAAGGATCTCACGGTCCCTGGAAAGAACATTCCCTGCTTCATCTTTGAGAATAGCCTTTACTAGTCGACTAGTACCCTTCAATAACCCGAAGGACAAGATCCCGCTGTTGACCACCTCTATTTGCGTTTATCAATTCATCTGCTCGTGTTGAGCTAGGTATATCGGTCGTTCGACTTGAGTTTTGTACAAGAGAGTGCAAGGACACTATTCTGCATGGTTACGAAGAGGTGGAAGTGGAGCAATAAGAAGCGCGGTCATTGAACATCTGGTCGATAACGATCTCCCTATATCTATAGCTTCCGCCTTTAAAGTCATCTACAAGGCAAAGAGTAATTTACCCAAATCCCTACGTACCCAACTCATCTGTAATGCTGAAGCTTTGCCTATCGAAACAGAAAAGCCAGATCTCCGTGTGCAGAAAAAGTTTGTTCAACCCCTCCAACTTTCATAGTCTTAATCCCTCTATGCTAAAGTATGGTAATCCCCAATCATATTTTAGCTCTACCAATTTTTTCAACTTTTTTATTTTTGTCCATTCAATTTGTATACTCTTCCTTTCTTACGTCAACTGTTACTACTACTACTCTCACTTTTAACTGTCCCCGGTATTATTTCACTTGTTCCACCTGTCATTCTAGATCAATTCCTTTTTACAACATTAAATTCTGTGCTAATAAATTTCACACAATATTACGTAACATTTTTATTTTATTCGATTTGTCTACTAATCTTATAATTGCACACCCCTTTTTCAAGTTCTATCCATCCTATGAATTATTCTATATATGACATTAATTTGCTTTTCCACTTGACATTTAACCACGATTATAATCACGAACATTTCAGTTTTAATTGCATTTCATATTATTATCATTATTACTATTATTTTATGCATTCACACCTATGATTCAATTCTCTCACCGGATATAACTTCTTAAAAACCATATATATACGATTGTACAGCTTGATGATAAACTCGTTGAAAAGAGTCTCTTCGTTGAATCATTTCTTTGATTTTCTAAAAGTGGATATCACAAGAAGTTTCCTGATAAAGAGATTGAACTGCCATCAGAAAAGCAAATATATCCATAGCCCGAAGGAAATATTTATTTTATAAAAGCATAACGAGTCATCAATCATATCAATATAACATCTCATCTGACTCACCAAGCATATTGGTTTACAAAGTAGACTTCAGTCTACCAAAGATGGTGCGCTTGCAACTCCTTTGTACTGCGGAAGCCCTCGTTGATTATATGTGTAGAGAGGCAGTTGAATGCACCACAACTACCGATTTCATATTAATTTAAAACACAATACCAACAGTTTGCACTTACAGAACACACCACGTTATTATCAGTTCGTCTATTCGTGTGAACAAATGTTTCGCTGATTAAGACTACACAATGTAGGTCACTGATTATAAGAAATTTTCTCTTTTAAATTGTGCATATCCTGGAATTATTTGCACGCAACGATACATAGAAAGAAATTATAAAAATAAATGGAAAATATAAAGTTACTATGCAAAGAAGTGGTATTTGACACTAGAGTTACTTTCAACATCAGAACCATAGAAACAAACTTACCCATGTAAATTACATGTGTTTGAAAATGAAATTAATACTCTGATATTTGAAATAATTTGGCTTAAGACCGGTCGACAAGGAACACTTACCAATTTCAGATAAAAATCTGTTCATTTCACAAACGTCTGACTGGGAAGAAACTAGCATGATAACAGTCAAATCACTGAAACACAAACATTGACTATCTAATACCAACAATTCACAGTGCACCGTAATGTCGAGCCACCTAGCATGGTGGCCACATTGCAAGCATGACTGATAGAATTTAGTCTGCACGGAAGATAGGACTACACACACACATTACACTAGTTACTGACTAGTGTGCAATCAAAAATATCCAATACAGTCCTACAGCAGGTAAGTCGCGAGCCTGAATAGCTCAGCGGTAACGTCCCTGACTGCAGCACTGGATGACGCGGGTTCAAATCTCAGAAGGAACATGAGTTCCTTCAAGGTTGCAGATACGCCTTGCTGGTGAGTGCCAACTAGCACGAAACCTAGGTGGTGTCCAAGGCTTCCTGTGGCCGATTGCCTCCAACCATCTAATACAAACATTGACTTCATCATAGTGCAGCATAAGTATAGAGTCAAACACAGATGCATAATGTAGAAAAGCACACCGAAAATATTTAGCACTACCATAGAAATTGGAAACAATATTATGATGAAAGAAAACATATTCATTTGCTTAATAACCCAGGCAAATATTATTTAGAATGGATTTGTGTTGTGTAAATTATAAATATGAATATATTTCCATTTATTTTGAACACTGAAATACACTGAAATTGTTATCCGTTGTGTTGGACACCAGTCAGTAACTAGTGTAATGTGTCTAATGTTTTGTCTGGTGCAGATATTCGTCTCTCCTGATGCTCAGCATTTGGCAAGTTCGCAACATAAAACATGAATATCTTCCCAGAACTCACCACTTCCATATGAGACTTGTTTTTCATTCATAGTGAGTGGAATACACGTGAAATGAACATCCTTGACAAGTTTAGTGATGCACATTCAGCAATAAACTTTACCATAGAGAAAGAAAGTAATGATAGTATCCTATTCCTGGATGCCTTCAAGGTAAGAAAAGAAGATGGCACACTAAGAAGGAGTGTGTATAGGAAACCTACAACAACAGGTCAGTACACTCATTTTTTGAGTTTTGTACCTTTGAACTATAAATGTAACCTGGTAAAGTGTCTGGTTCATGGATCTAAGTTAATCCGTTCAGACGACTGCCTCAATGAGGAGCTCCAGATTATTAGAGAATTACTTAGAAAAAATGGTTATCCAGATAAATTCATTGAGAAAAATATGAATTCAGCGCCAAGGAGAGTCAGTATGGCTACAGTTCCCAAGAAACCAATGTTCATAAAATTGCAGTTCCTCGGAGACAACATCAGCGAAATAATAACACGGCGCCTGAAGAATGCAGTTAAAAGGGCTTATTATGCAGCAGAGGTAGGTTGTCTCTTCACAACCACCCCTATTCTATGTTCGAGAAATAAGGATAAACTACCTAAATTTGCCTCTTCTATGCGTATCTACAAGTTTGACTGCAGCTGTGGAGCCAACTACATTGGGCGTACAATTAGGCAGGTTCATCATCATATTTCCGAACACCATCCAGCATGGTTAAGCAAGGGACAAACAAGATCTATTTGTAGTTCTATTTTAGCACACCTTGTTGATACTGAGCACAAAGTTGATGTTAATACTGCATTTAAAATTATTTATCGCATTCCGACTAATCTTAATTTTGCTCTACGAGTTCGTCTTCTACATACAGCTGAATCAATCGGAATCCACCTGAAGAAGCCAACTCTATGTGTTCAGAAGAAATTTGTACAGCCACTTTCCTTACCGTGGCCATCTGTAGAAGAATACAGAAACAGGACTACGTCGTCCCCCTCCCCCTAAACCTTTAAAAACTATAAAAAACTATAACTGTCCAAATTATTTTATTTCTATTTATTTTGACCACTTCACCTTTAATTACGTGTTATCCTTGTAAAATTAATTTATTCTAACCATTTCTACCTTTTAATTGTGTATTGATTTTCTTCATTAATTATCAACCCATTGAAATTTTGACACTGTTTAATTATTGTTAACAAACATATCGCCACTTGATTGGTAAACTGTTGTGTATTGTAATAAAAATGCTATACAGAATATATTAGAGTAAATATTAGAGTAGAACCAGAGACGAGGATCTAATTGAAAAGTAAATATTTCTTCGCTCGATCTTTCTGTTTTCTTATGCATTTTTCTCAGCCTTTATGTAGATTGCAACATTTGTCTGTGCATTTAGTCAGTGATGTGTTGTCAGTATCTGTGTTAAACGAGGCAGAAAACAATCGGGAAGCAGTCATGCACTGTAAATTATTCTTGTCTGGTGACCTACTACTGTCGACAGGTATGGACCATTCGTTAGAGATGTGACAAATTATTGCACCTGAACTAATAAGTGGTGTAATCGACTCTACTGACTATTGTCCTCTTACAAATACAAGGTTATTGATAAGTTTACTACACTCTGAAGTGTTTTCATGGTAACTCTTTCGCTGAATTAGTTGCTCTAACAAAGTTGAAGGTGTCCTTTTATTTCGAAACGACATCTTGGTAGCATAGAGTAGTGTTACAACTTTTCGGATACACTGATTGTATATGAAAGCCTTCTCTGTGATACAATATCATGTCCCTACAAACACACACAGACATTTACCAGCTTCAGCTGATAGAGTATCTGGAGTTTGAGCTTTTATCTGCAGGTCAGTCATTCTTAGCACGACAAGCTAACATTATGCAAACAAGCAATGGGAATAGTGAGAACAAATCATTCAATACAAACTGAGCCTTGAAGTGGCGGAAGAAACACTTGTCTAGTGGACAGTATACCATTCAAAAATCGGTCTCCATAAGTAATGTAAAGCAGGTGAGAGAATGATTTAGGTAGGTTAATTGTTTGCTGGTTATTTTCTACAGTCATTCCGTGAAGATCAATTGAGTAGACAGCCTGAATTAGTCATCCTATTTGTCAAAGGAGCAAGTTAATATTGCCTCAAGGTGTGCAGATAAGCTCTCCAGGACTGTGAGTGATGACTCTAGACTGTTTTCAACGGTACTTCAAAGTGTCATTTCCAGATGAGTAGGATTACTGTGATTATGGGTGCTGACTAATTTTGTTGATCGCGTGGAGTTTATCATTCTGAAGATATCGTCGCACAGATAAAATGACATCTTTTATGATTCTGCATGATGTCAGACTGAAATCTACTCCCATCACTCGCTGTAAATTGGACGCTTACTAGACTCTAAGATTATTTGTGTCATTCTGCTTATTTGCTGCAGGAAACGAAGTGCATGTGACTAGCGGCTGAGAAGTATTTGTTAAATGTAACATTTTTGCTTCATCATTTCCTCGAATTTGCCTCTCAAGATGCGCACGATAGTGCTGTGAATTTTGTGCGTTGGCTTGATTAGTTCATTTTTTTCAAAGTCGTGCGTGCAAATAGTGTTACGCTTTGTACACCATACGTCGAACTAGATGTTTCGTCAGCTGGAAGTTCACCTGTGGTGAATGTTGGATCTTGATTGGTTGTAAGTTTAAGTTGGGTTGTCAATGTTGGTGAACATTCGGTCGTTTGTTTGTTCGGACTGGTCTGACAGGAATGCTGTCATTGCCTTATTGTGTACTGGGTAGCAGATGACTGGGGAAATACGATCAGAAGTATTGTTGTATTTTATGTTAACGTTTACTAACAGAATTTGGTACTGTTTGATTATCGCTCGATGAATAAACAACCGTGTTGCCCAATAGTTTCCTGTTGTTCTGCGTCTGTTACACCGCATAGGGTTCTTCGTATTAGGCTTAGTCTTATGAAACCAGGAATAAGTTCAGGAACTTAGCTATCTGGAAATTTGGCATTGTTCATCATTTGACGTTATTATTATTATTGTTCCCTTGGGTTCCTAGTGAAACATAGGGCTTCAACTGCACGTCTCCACTTGCTTCTGTCTTCTGCTGTACTTTTCACATGCATCCATGTTAGTCCATACTGTTTCAGCTCCTCTTCACACGATCTCCTCCATGTCACCCTTGCACTGACGTCCCACTCGCCGCTTCCCTTTCGGATTCCACTCGAGCTATGGCCTGACGCGCGATGTCACCCAGCCAGTGGCCTCCTCAGCGAGTGTCCAATCCATCTCCACTTCCTTCTCCTGCATATTTGTTGAGCGATTGGTTCTTGTTTACTTTCTTCCTATAGTTTCTTGTTGGTTCTTATTCTTTCCGGCGGCCATCTGATCTTCAGTATAGAGCCAGCGAAGACAGTTGTTGATAAAGGTCTGCAACAGGCTGTTGGAAATATTCTTTGTGACCCGCCGCCAACTTTCTGATCCATCCGTATAGAAGAACTGACTGACTTGACGTTTGCATTGATAATCCGAATCATTTTGTTGTTGATGCTGAGTTGAGTGACAGCGGAAGATTTCCAGATTGGTTTCAGGTTGGTGAATGTGTTTCTCGCCTTCCCGATTCTCGATTTGACCTCCTCGTCCGTTCCTCCTGTAATTGAGACAATGATCCCTAGATAAGTGAATGAAGTAACCTCTTTCAAATCCCTCCCGTTGATGGTGATTGGCGCTGGATGTTGCTGTTGTTGGTTAGTTGGTTATTTTCATAACCTCCGTCTTGTCTATGTTAACCTGGAGTCCTGTCTTCTCTGGCTGCTTCTTCGACCAGTTTGTCGGTTTTCGCTTGTAAGTCTTCGATTTTGTGTGACATGTAACATAAATCATCCACGCGCGAAATCCAGGTCTTCTAGGTTCTTCACGTCGGTCCAGGATATCCCTGTCTTCTCGTTTCCCACTGTCTGACGCATAATCCAGTCCACCACAATTAGGAATACCATTGGTGATAATAATCACTCTTGTCTGACTCCTGTGTTTACTCGAAACGCCTCACTGAGTTTTCCGTTGTGGATCACTTGACATGTGCTGTTGTCCTACAGCTGTTGAATAAGTTTGATGAATATTTGGGGTACGCAGTAGTAATTGAGTAGTTTCCAAATTACTTCGTGGTCAACGCTGTCGAAGGCCTTCTCAAAGTCTATAAAGTTGAGGTAGAGGTTTGATTGCCATTCCTTGCTTTGTTCGATGATGATGCGTAGAGTTGCAAATTGGTCAGAACGTCATTTGCCTTTCCTGAATCCAGCTTGTTCTGGTCAGAGTTCTGTATCCAGTGCTTCCTTTATTCTCTCCAGGATGATGCGACTCAGAATTTCACTTGGCGTTGACAGGAGTATGATTCCTCGCCAGTTCTTGCAGAGTCCCAGGTCGCCCTTCTTTGGTAGTTTCACGAGGTAACCTTCCCTTCAGTCAGTAGGCACCTTTCCCTCCTTCGAGACTTTTGCAATGGAATTCGCCCAGGTGGTTTACCATTGAATCCCATTGCAACTAGGGGAACATGCTTCACCAATAATAATGGGGAAATAATCGATTTCAATCAGTATATAAGCGACTGAATACTATGAGTGACTTCCCGCTAACATTCTCGTCTGCAGTGTGGAAGACTTATATGGATTAAACTTGGTCATGAGACTGGATAGTGGTGATCAGCTTTTACAATTCTGTTCAGAAGAGTAGCAATTATGAAACACAATGAGAGACATGTGCTTACATGGTAGCCATAGTCAAGCTGTTGATAACATCTTGAAACCCTTCATTTTGACTATTCAGCACTATTTTTCAAGTCACTATGGTAAACTGTAACCTGTAAAACTCATTTGGAAAAACGTTAGTGTAGTTACCGGTAGCAAAAACAAACAAAGTTATAGAATCAACAAGAATTGATTAGCAGATAATACTTACATAGTGACCAGAAATAGTAGCAAGAACAAGTGAATCAGACAGCTGACTCTGAATTGAGTGCACCACCGTTAATACATTTATTATGTTCCTTGTACATACCACATGTTGATCTACGAGGAGAATTTGGATAATGTGCATTTTCCTTTACATAAGGAAGTTGTACCTGTAGAACTCTTGCTGAGAAATTTTCTTTGAGTAGATGACTCAAAGTTTTCTGAGACACGCTGAGTGATGGATGGTGATGGCAAGAAATTGTTAGCTGCACTTCTTTCTCTTCTTTACGATGACGTATGATCGCTTCGCTGAATCATGTTTTGAGTCTGATCAACACTACGCACATGTCATTTCATGTGTCACAAAGACACATTACTCAGTGTGTATGTTCTGTCTGTTGCTGTAAGAGAAATATTTGAAAAATGAGTATTAGATTCTGAGAAGATATCCATATCCCTAAACATCAGAAAATATGTCGATCAATTTATATTAATTTGTCGTCGTGAACATAATCCACAGAGTATGCTTGTGTGTGCATACATTGCATTCCCCCAAGCAACATGCTGCATAATATTCAGTATTCCTAAGAGTCTTCAAAATCCCATGAAGTAACTTCATTGACTGGTATACATTTGAAGTTGTCAAAGAATAGTGGAGACATCAGCAGGCAGCTAATCTAAACACTATCATCTAAGGTATGTGAACACTTTAACTGTTTACTTGAGACTTCTTCAATGAATGTTCTTTCCGTTATCTAGCCAGTGATCCTCTTTTCCTTCTGATACAAAATTTAGTTTAGGTAGTTTGAACCAATCATATTTCTTACTCAAAGTTGAACTAGATTTCATCTGCTGCTGAACTAATATTTGTTAAGATCTAAGAAATAATTCTGTCATCCACATAGATAGATGCAGTAAATTTTCTCCGAGCAAGAAATGATCCGTCTCCCAATATTATGCCTTGGTTAAATGCTGGATAACCTGACAGTGAATTACATATCAGTGTAAAGAGAGAACTCGTCCTTCAGGTACTAGCCACTACTCATCGACTTCTCTAGACATTCCTGAAAACCTGAAGGAAAAATGAAGCATAAACGTCACAGCTTATTTAGGTTAACATGACACTCCTTATGACAAATTGATAGGTCAAAATGATGAACTGTCCGATTTTCGTAATTTTGCTTATTAAATGATAAATTTCAGTGCTCCTTCAGGTTATCAATCGCACAGGTTAGGAAGGCAGAACAAAATGGAACAAGTGCAAAAAGTTGTTTATGCTCGAACATGAAGAATTAAACATCATGTATCCTACTACACCTACGTCTCACACAATAACACGACAATGTTGTAGACCTCACCTACTTGTGAATGAGAAGTACTCCATTCTAGGTACTGCTTGAAGATTATTACTGATTTATACATAACCTCAAAAATTCATATTCCGGTGATTATATTGTAGTCATTAGGGTAACTACCACCATTACTATTACTGCTTTGAAACTCTTATTGCTTCAGAAACTTTATGATCACTAGAGGACCTACCATATTCGCTATTTCTAATACACTTTGAATAGCCCACCTATGTGATGCACTTAGGATTATGACTGTCGTCAGGAAAATCGAATGGTGTGGCTTCTATATTCATTTGGGTATTATATATTTATAATTCGTGGAAATGTGGAAGGCAGGAGATGTGATTCCCTGTATCAATTATGAAGGAGTACTTGATATCATATTATGTACTATATGTAGTAGATGCCCGAAATCGGCAATTCCCCTGTACGAAGCATTGAGAACATATGTTATTATTGATAGTGGAACTCAACTATAATCTTAGTGTGTCTGTAGGGATTTGATTTCTTCGAGTTCTGACTGCACATGAGTATTGAAAACCAGAGAGTGCGAGACAGCTGTTTCCTTTCTTATCATCGGTAGTATTCAGCCAATGTATATCCAACCCACGACTTTGTGATTACAAGGCAAGTTGTTAGGCGATTCAGCCACTGAAACGCGACTCAATGGCCGGCCCATGAATTCTCACCTCTTACAATTCTTGATTTTAGCACGACTACCAGCCAGTGTCACTGGTGAGTACTTGCTCCCCATTCAAAATCGATAGACCTTACTGATCACGACCTCTCACATAATATGAGAGCAGGATTAAAATGTTGTAGGAGTTTTCTTCCAAATTACCAATAAACAAATCCACTACTACTTGAGGGTAATGCTGTAGTACATAATTTAATACGCGAAAGTTTTGTTTGACTGAGACCTGGGTCCTATTTTTGAGTTCAACATCAGTATTAAGCTCATTCGTAGCAGACTCCACAGCTGTAGTGATCCAAATATTAGTGCAGCCAACCGTCACTTTAGAACTTTCACTTCTTCATCTTGTTACATTTGAATTTCCTATAGCTTTTGTTTCATTGCATATGAAATAGTAAGCATACAGTCAAAACGATCTCAAATGTGAGATGATAGTGGAGCTGAATATCCTGATTGGCCATTTGTCATAGTGTTAACTGGTAGGTAAATAGGGCCTCCCACTCAACGAATTTCACCAGTACCACACATTTTATTGGAATTGTCAGCCAGGGATGACTTCAGCTAGTGGACTAGATCTGCTGTAGATTTCTCAATCCTATTCATGACAGTGTATCTAGGTTTCTTGATGATTTCACGTACACATGTTTGGATATTTTGGTGAATTCCCGTCTGTCTATAACCACCACTGTTATTCCCTTGCCTGAATTGGAAATCACTATGTGGTTCTCGTTCCTAAATATTTCGGAGCTGACAGTTCTTGTTGTGATGACTTCTTTCTAGCTCTCTCTTTTAATGATTCAGTGGTGGATATTACTTTTGAAGTACTGTCACGTATTTTATTATTCCCCCTCCTGGATTCATAATGGAACATAAGGCTTCACCAGGACTCCACTATTTCCAACAAACTGTTATCGCGTCTTCCACATTATCTCCTTTCTCGTCTGAATTGGACCCCAAACTCACTCCTTTGCATTCGAATTCCAGTCGATGAACAGGCATGTGATGTCACTCACTAGCCTTCTTAGAGTATGTTCAACTAAATTCTACTTACCCCTGCATAATTTCAGGCACAATGTTTTGTTGATGCGATGTTTCCAAGAGTTCCTTACTGCTTCTCTGTGTTGGTCAACAGTGCGACATACGATATCAAGCGAAGACATCTGTCGAATCAAAACGTTTTGTGACATGTTGAGTCTCTCGTCATTTATAGCAGCAATAACTTGTGAAAGTAATAATACACAAAAGAAACCATTGGGAAAGGGAATAAACTCAAAGTATTTCTGTGGAAGTTGACTGGTAGCTCACCAGTTTTGGGAATGATGTTTCAACCATAATACTTCAGAAAGCATATACCGGTCCTCAAGCTGGAACATACACATTTGACGTGGACCAGAACATGATTTACAGACCAATTCATAACGAAATCTGGAAGCTTTAGAAATGCAAAGCATGTTTGAGGAAGAATGCTGCTGACCCGTATTGTTCGCTTACTTAAGCATACATTGAGGAGTTGAAACCATGCATAACATCGTGTAAAATGGCATGGACGCCTTACTGCTTACCCTCAGTCTAACCAGTCGACTTAATCAGTGATCATTAGCACCCATTGATCAGTGATCACAATTATGCAGGGTGATCATTTTAGGTAATTTATTATCGCTACATTCTATTGGCTTGTATTTCTCGTCTTCTGTGGCTCTTGCTGCTCATCCATCATTCGCTGAAAAACGCCGATCAGAAGGCATTTTGTCCATTTTCAATTTAATTTTTCAAAGTGTATGGGATTCTTTATTCCCAGAACTGACATCCACTTTTCATGTGAAGTAGTACCGAAAATTTGGTAGTTCAGAGTGTCCTGTGAAGTATTTTTTCTCATGGATTTAGTACAACCTCATATTATGCTAAGTCTGCAGTCTACTATCTAACACTCTCAACATATAATACTGATTAAAACTGCTAAGTATGGCTAATGAGTCTTTTTGACAAGATGTCTTGCGTATTTCACATTACTGAAACCAAGCACATGCAGCCTTCATATGCTTACAAGGACTAAAACAATCAAGTGACATTGTACAGTTTGTGTTACATTTTAGGTCCTGTCACCTTCACTGTGTTCCAGTCCACAGTATTTGTAGTGTTTCAATAAAATTTCAGAAGCTGTAATGTGAAAGTCATTAATCGAATGATGCAATAATTAGTAACACAAACGCAGATCAACTAGTGATGATTGTTGACGGAGTGGTGATGGCTGTGATGATATCATTCTCAGGTTAAGATTGTCGATATCCATCGAAGTGATTCACAGTAGTCAGTATGTCCTCGTCTGCTGTGGATAAAGTAAAGTGTGAATTGAAGTGAAGTGACAAGATGACACGGAGGGAAATTCCGTTCAAACTTTGAAATAAAACACTTAATAAGACACACAACAACTTTAGGTGGAGACAATTTTCTATAGAAAACAGTTGACTTCTAATTTTGGTAAATCTTAAGTCTACTAAACATTACGTTTCCAACTACGGATTGGATACCATAAATAACTCATTCGGAAAAGGTGCTTTATTTAATAAACACAGACTCACCTCATTTAAATACAGTTGCATTTTCGTGATAAAATTCTCTACCCTAACATAAATGTCATGTCTTTGTGTTTGGTTATGTCTACGTGTGTGGTTGTGTGTAGGTGTGTCGGTGTGTGCAGGTGTAGGTGTCTGATTTAATCAGTGAGGAAAGCAACATTCAACTGACAAAAAGTATACTGAAAATAAATCAAATATAATTCATACTACTCAGAATGGTAAGTGACAGTCTCGAAATTTCACCTGATATAAATGGAAGTATTAACAGAATCACTTTTCTAAATCAACTGAAATATGCAGAGTGACAAAGTGTGGGCGCTTCTCAAACTATATGTGTTTAATTAAAAACCATATGAAATTTAAAGAAACACACTTACTCATATATTATTAGGAGTATTCTTGGTGTGACATATGCTACTGACAAGAATTTATCAGTAGTCTGTTGTTTGTGCTGTCTTCTGAAAAAGCCTTGAATGCCTGATAGACAGATTAGGTTCGGAGGAGGAGGAGAAGGAAAGACGATGCTTGTGGAACAATGAAGAATAGAGTGAAGTGAAGATGAAACAGTCAGAATAGGAATAACTTTTGGAAATGGAAATCCTTATATGAGGTCTCTGTAGCTTGCCCCCACTGTGTATCACTTCACCAAACAAACCATTCTGTTGTCAAATGACAATGCGTCCCACCGTAAGAACAGTGTTGGTAATAGTGGGCTGAGAGCAACAAGATTCTAAACAAAACAGCTTCGCCAAATCACTTGATACCACTGAACTGGGTGAAACGATGCATTCATAAGATGAAAGTATTCATTAATCGAATTCGAATCAACTGGATGGGTGAATCTCGCGATTGTCAAACTTGACTGGAATCCGACCATCACTTTTATTAACAGAAAAGAATGAAACTGGATGAGTGTATATGATTTATGTGAAAATAAAAATCGATGGTATGGATAGTTGGGACCACCAAAATATTAACCAAGTGACGGTACAAAGAATAAATAAATAAATCTACCTGCCTATTCTTCAGAATATCTTCAGAAAACTAATTTGTTAGTAGCATCGTCCCCTATGGCTACAGAATGACATGATAAACAAAGGCATTTTACACCACCAAATGTGCATTTTAAGTGAGTGTGCTATGAATGTGCTTCGATTAACACTTAATCACATTATTCGGTGACTATGGGTGTGTTAGCACAGTAATTACAATGAATTCATGGAGCGCCTATTAGTGGAACATTTGTGAAAGCCACAGGTGATGTGTTATAGTTATTGAGGGCATTGTGTTAGGAGTTATGAATGTATGTCGTAAATAGCATAACATCGAAAATAACTCCAATTCAGCAGTATGACGAAAGGGGATGTGACGATGAACAATAAATTTTGCTGGACAATTCACCAATTAATGAATAATAATGATATTTCATTATTCGGTATATGTCAAATAAAATGATCCCCTCAAGTAATTCGAGAATTCGGATTTCAGAAAAGCTATTCATAATGGATGAAAACATTACGCCAATAATTCAAGTTAATCGAAGTAATTAGAATCGATGCATAACAGGTATCCAATGCAAGATAACTCATCGAAAAGGTTCTAAACTAGAAATTGAAAGGAAGATGAAATGAAGATCACCAAAATGATTGTTTGAGTAGAAAGAATGAACACTAAAGTTGATATACAAGATGTTAAAATGAGTTAAATGTCAACCTGTTTGGGAGCTAAGTAATTAGTGATGAAGGTAGGAATTCTCGTCTCTACCTTTTGAAAGAATCGACTAGACTTAATGAATCCATTGATTCTTTCTTCTTGAGGACCTCAAACCCATGCTTTTATTGAAACAAGTATAAGGATTTAACCACAATCTGGTTGATTAAGTATCAAGAGTAGGATAAATATGGTAGTTGTCATTACGCTTTAGTCATGATAGCAGATGCATCCTGCGTACTGTGTTTCCAAATATGAACTGATCGACACTGGAACATTTCTTCAGTCCCCCAACGTGTGTACATCACTTGATTTAGTAAATCATGTGAATGAAACGCTTAGTAAGTGAATATGGAGTGCTTCCTTGAACTACGAATTCTAAATACTGCTCATTCAACATGCTGACCAGAATTATATCGGTCTTATTCTGTGGAAAAGCAGTATAATGAACATCCCAGTCATACACTTAACTAGTATACTGTAATGTAGACAGAAAGTGAAACAAACCGTCTGACTTGAATCGATTAGTTAAAATGATAAGAGGTGACACAGCTACTGAACATATTTGACCACCACTAGAACAATTATTGTTTGAACTTGGTCTTTCCTTCTTGCAGCAATTCATACACAAGAACACAGAAATACCTGCTGTCAAACGTATTACAATATTCCAAACAGCTCTATTACTTGTGCACACCACAACACGAAACGCTAATGAAATGTTTGGCATCAATAAATTTGTCAACTGTTCTATTTCTAAAGAAAGAGAACTCATGCAAACCAAAGCCTCATTCGTGAAATTATACTTGGTAATGTGTTATGTGGAGCATACTATTACGCCATTATTATTATAACAATCTGGAAAATGATATATTTGCATCACCAGTGTGAAAATGAATTCACTGAACATTTTAGGAATGAAAGAAGATCAGAAGGAGACACAGAATAGAATAAATCATTGCTGAAATACAAAAAATGAAATACACTCATCCTTGTCTTGAAAGAACAAATGTATTTCCAGTGAATACTGAAGTGGTCAGTGATGTGCAAAATGTGTCATATATAATAAAGTCATTTTAAACTACAAAAGGATCTTCATTTACAATTCTTCAAAAATTAGATAAATCTGTCAAGTTCATGTTGTGTTGTTCACACTGAATGAAGTTAAGTGACAGTCAGTACATATGTAATCATGGATGATAGGTGAGGTCTGAATGTTGTTATTAGTAATAAAAACATCTAATGTTCAAAATAGTGTGATGGATAAGATGATAGAGATACAAAGTGGCAAGAGTACTTTACTGTTCGCAATACATTTAACTTGTTTTGATTCAGCTTGGAAGTAGTCGGCGTCGAATACTCTGTAAATGAGTAACAGTAACAACACCGTTAAGTGAGATTGATGCGGTATTATGAATTCGTGACGAATAACATTGTTAAAATCAAGAAGTTAATCAGTCTTCGTTTAGTTGACCAAGCAGATGGACATTTCCTTATGCCAAGTGAAATAACTAGTGAAGACTGCAACATTCAGTGATTTGTTCTCATTCTGACTAGTCCTAATCCACTTGACATTTCCGACGAGGCGGTTATTCGGTGCGTGGTTTTCATGATGAACAAGAACGAATTGGTGATCAGATTATCGAGGTCGATTATATCAAAATCGAAATCAGGGCGATAATGGTAAATAAATGACACATTTAAGAAAACGAAATGGTTGTAATTTGGTAAAGGACGAGAAGGAATGGTCAAAGCTTGACTGACAAGTTCTAGGTTCATTAAGGATTCGTAGGTTGAAATTTTGAGAGCCAGGAGACCTTTGTACGCAGATGAGTGTACATTGTCTGCATCTGCATCGCTCTACAGAAAAGCGAACTCAAACATACTTACTGCAGTCCAACACTGAAATATTTCTTGGCTATGACCGAGCACCCTGTCAACACTGGTTATTACGTTTCAACAAACGCCCCATTCAAAGTAACATACAAAGTAAAAAACCACCTGCAAAAGAAAATATGCTTTCGTCTTCTCTGGATTGCTGGAGATTTAGCTATTCTGATTGGACTCTAGTAACTAGTGTGACGTGTCTAGTCCTTTCTTTGGTGCAGACTGAATTCTATCAGTCAGGTTTTTGCAATGTGGCCACCATTTTAGGTAGTTCACCATCACGGCGCACATTGATTTGATGATATTAGATGGTTGGAGGCAATCGACAGGAAGCCTTGGACCTGGATTTCGTGCTAGTTGGCATTCATCAGCAAGGCGTATCTGCAACCTTGAAGGGACATGAATTCAACAAACGCCTCATTCAAAGTAGCATACAAAGTGCGGAACCACTTGGCAAAGGCAACATCCTTCCGTCTTCTTTGGAGTGTTGAAGAATTAACTATTGATTTAGTGAAACCTATGCTGTACATGCAGAAGAAAACTATCCAACCCTTTCCACCATCAAGGTGATAACCTTCTTGATTTCTAGTGACCTGGTTTTGTTAATTGGGTTTTTGAAATCCTTATAACACACGTATCGACTAATATTAACAACTGTGTTTGTGAAAACTCATCGCCTTTGTTACTACCATCTGTCCCGAGAATCATTTGTATATAAATGCGATTGTACTAGGAAAGAAAATAAATTCGCTGCAAAGAGCCTATTCGCTGAACTATGGGCACAGTTTGGATGCATAAATAGTAATTTTCGAAGATCTGCATGAATTTAAATTTATGCAAGTTGATGGGTCATTAGGAAATACCAGTCATTGTCTTTCGAACTGTTCTGAAATAAACACGAGTATCATATATATACAAAAATCTCACCCATATTCAAAAGAGGCCTCCTCAGTATAATATTCATCAATGCTTTCTTCTTTATACGCATCAAGAGTAGCTTCTGCAGGTACATCAACTTGGTCTTTTGAAGTTTCAGGAATAGTTTCTTCTTTAGGTACAGTAATAGTCTCCTCTCTAGGTACAATAATGTTTTCTTTTGTAGGTACACTTATAGTTTCTTTTGCAGGTCCATCAATAGTTTCTACTGTAGGCTTCCCTGGAGTTGGCAATATAGGTTCATTTGGTTGCTGTCCTTCAGCAAATGAAACATCTTCTATAGCAATCGCAGTCCATTGTCGATAGAAACCTGCCTGTACACAATCGATTCGATATAATACTTGTTGACCCCCATCACGCTTTTCGAGACAGATCATACGGCCACCGGGTTTCAGCAGTTTTTTCATCTAGGTCATTTGTGTGTAGAAAAAGTGAATACCACAGGAGAATAACGTCATTATGTAATCAGTTGGTAATCCCTAGTCAAAGTTGGAAACTTAAAATGACAGTGACTGATAAACCAGCATAGAAAGTATAGCCTTGATAAGTATCAGCTGGTGTGTAAACACTTCCTAACATCACACAAAGATAAACCCACACGAGGAAAAAATCATCGGAATTGTGAAGAAGCGATGCAATAGGAAATGTGTTTCCTCGAAGCTGTGACAATTTAGTTTGAAAACCACTGGTTGTTAACACTTAATAAACGGATTATATTAATTTGAATTAAATTGTTTACTTCATATTTGACCTGACTAGTCGGTCTTCATTAAATATCTTCCTTCTAAATATCTTACTCTGTGTTTATTACGAGACATGAATTATGGCATCATCTCAGACCTTTTAGTTCACATTTCATACAGGAAGAGTGATGGATAAAACCAAATTTCCAGACTTACAACCTGGACACCTGTGAATAAGTGAAACATTGAAGAAAATTTATAAGTGTGAGAATTCATTTTCTCCCTTAGTTCAGTTACCAAGTGACACATTCAGTCAATAGATCTCAGTCAACACATTTAAGGTCGGACAGCACTAATGGCTATCATCTAGCAAGAAATTCACGCACATGAAGACCTAATATTCCCATATTCACTGGACATAAACGGCGTCGATCAGGGCGAACAGAGAGTTCACCAGAGCAAACAAAATGAAGTTATATTAACACAGGGGTTGATTTAAATTTACATTTACAAATACATTTTCTGATTCATCGTAAAAGAAAACGTCGGAAGTAGTATCAATGACACTATAAGTTAAAGGATCACTCGAAAACCTGGGAGTACTGGACGGCTGTTTTATCCTAGTTTGGGACTCTTCGGCAGTACGCACCCACCGGGATTCGAACCCAGGACCCTTGAATTCTAACTTCTGCCAATTCAAGGGCCATTGGATCGGGTGCCAGTGGCTCAATGTTCTACGAGCTTGCCTTATAACCAGAAGGCCCTGGGTTCGAATCCCAGTGGGTGCGTACTGCTGAAGAGTCGCAAACTAGGATAAAAAAGCTGTCCAGTACTCCTAGATTTTCCAGTGATTCTCTAACTGTTGTCAGCTCATGATGAAATCCTCCATGCAATCAAACAAAATCCCTACAAAACCAATACTTGAGTATTAGTTAACTAGGCATATTTCGTTCCTAATAGATTTGGTGAGAGGTTTTTCTGCTAATTTATGAAGTCATGTCTTATTTACGTATTCATACAACAAACTGAATAGCCCAGACTACTAACTATAACAGCAACATTCACTTGATTTCATTGCCGATGAGAAATCCAAACTCATAATGGGAAAGTTTTACTCAATCAATCAATTCATACATAGTACAAATAGTATTAATTCCCTATAAATAGAGGATGAAATGTTTTGCTATCATAAAAATCTAAATCAAGCTTGACTGAATTTAAACTGAAGAGTTTAGTATTCTCATTTCAGAGTGGTCGTGTTCTGCAGTTGCAAACTATGACATCATAGACGTGGACTGTAACGATTTCACAAAACTCTCACTAGATGTATACGTTGATGTAAGCGTTGGTGCAGCGTGACCTATTTCCATTTCACAAAAAGGAAGAATTATGCCCCTGGTTCTTCCATGGATAGAGTTATCATGAAGTGTAAAATGAATGAGTGAATGTTATAATACCTGGTTCCTCTAAAATAACTGTGTCCTCTGATCACAATCAGTCAAAAATATTTGATTGGATAACATTAAAATCATGTACATGGAGCACTGGGGGAGACAAACAGATTCAGGTTTTGGGTGACGTACAAAGCTTCAAGCCTGTATCTGTCCCTTCATCACAAGTACATGTGCTTCATCAACTCTTTCCTAAAGAAATAGACTGGAGACTCGAACACCACCTCTTCTGGCGTCTGATTACAATAATTAATAGCTTGGTTAGTGGCCCATAAATTGACAGCGAGATAGTTCTGTGTTTGCTTTTGTATCGCAGACCAACAGACATGTGTATTCAGTATGTCAGATAACTTCTTAATTTTCATTGATAACATTCTCCTCATAGAGCATTAGTTTCTTCGGGACTCAGACGCATTTCCTGCCAAATAGATTTTTAATATATACAGTGTGGAAAAAATATGTTTACCGACTCACTTTATCCACTACACTTTTGTCCGTTGTATGAACAAAGATCGCATCAAATGGAGTCTCTTTTGACCAATCGCTTTGAATGTCACCAGATGGGAACCGAATCTGTTGCCCAAAGTTTAAACCAAAATCACGACCTCTATTTTTATAATCCAACCAACTTTTAACATTATTCGAAGCCAACTCAATTAATTTATCATTAGGCAGGGCTGCAACAGTGACACCAGAGCGACCAGTCTTCAGGAGAAATACAAACAAAGAGAATAGAATTGTAGACTGCTTCATGTTTGGTAGATTTCCAACAACAGATAAATAGCCTACCACATATTGTTCTAAGACAACACTACTGACATGGGATTACTTGTAAAAAGTGAGAATTGTTTACGTGGTTTTTTCAACTTAAATAAATCTTTCACATTTATAAGCGTTTATGAACTATGTGTTAACTTCCATGAACACAACAATTGCAAATATCGGTGTCTTACTACTACTAATAATAATAATTCTTTCGTTACCGTCAGTACTTTTATCGCGAAAAGCATGTGGATGAAACACACCTTCTAACATCTAATGAATAAAATCGAATAAACCACTAAAATACTGTATCTCACTGCAACAGCTGAAAGCAACCTCAGAGAATAAAGCAAGATAATAATAGTGCATATTTCATCACGAACCAACATGAGTTAGAGACTCATTGGAAGCCAAAGAGCACTGAATAGGTCTTTTGTTCTAATTGTGGACCATTCAACATGGCATCTACACTCCATCAGGAATCAAGCTCATTATTCGTAGTAAGCCTGTTTATTGTTCACTGAATCTAATCTCGCATGAATCCGTTGTGAGGCACACCACCATCATCATCATCATCAATGGGCACGCAGATGTTGACTGTCATTCTTCTGCTTAATAATGCAAACAATATAGATTTCCTGAAGCTCTATTGAGAAAGCGTGAAGAGAGGAGTCGAAAATGTGAGAAATGAAGCAGGTGCGTGGATGTTACGTTGCCAATTTAAAAAAAAATAGAACACATGAACCATTAGGTTTCGATGCACTTCATGAAAGACAAACACACTTGTTTTGTAACCTGAAGGTCTAATGTTTGATTCTTAGTGGCACCATTGCTGGATACTTCTGAAGAGTTTCAAACTAAGATGAAACAGCTTTTCGGGCCTATTTGGTTTGTCATGACTTTCTAACTTTGAGGAACATTTTAACATTCTATAGGACAACTGGCACTTGCATATAAAAAGAAAATTATGCTTCATGACGAATACTGACAATCCTACACAGTACAAACATCGAGAAGCAAGCGAATCAGAGTCAAATAGAAGTCGATATGACTAGAATCAAGACTAAAACTAGTACAAGTGCACATATCGTCTTAGGGAAGGGTTTCAACATCTCATCTTGAAAATACAACACTTTAGTGAGAAGAGGAGCATATATCTATCACAATAATTTGATCATGAAACAACGGCCAATTATTTTTGCGGAGTTATAGGATAACTGTTGACCATTTTGAAATATGTTCATAGTGGTCAGTGACTTGGTATTGTGTTACATTGTATTCCGTGTTACATGTTTAACATTAGTCCATATGAATATTTCAGTGTAGATATTGTAGTATTAAACACTCCTCAACCAACTTCAATAAGTTTCCTAGGGCCTATCTATATTACTCAGTGGATTAATATTAGTTCCAATGAATTACTGACCCAACAGTTCTTGACAATGATAAATTCATCCGATACAGAGATATTGAACAGTATATTTCAGTTCAACAGACTTACCATAATCGACACACATGCTGTGAGGTATCCACTGCCTGGATCAAGAACTAAAACACGAAAACCATTTTCAATGCCGGGTTTCAGTAATGTCAGAATGCGCAATTGCTAAATTATGAAAAATAAAATGAGAAATACATTTTAAATTATGGAAGTATACAAGCATGTTTGTATCATGAAAACATATGAGAATCGTCATATTTCAACTTCATTCATTACTGTCTACCACTTTAGTTTGCCAAAAATGTAGACAGATGAGCGTCAGTGTAGACTGAAGACTATTGCAGTTGTTGGGGAACAGGAGATTTCGCTTTATGCAGGATGTGTGCTATTTTCCTAGGATCCTTAGGATACTCTCTTTTACTTAAGGATACTATCTGATTATTATTAATTATTGATCTCAACTACCATGTCATACTTGAACCGAAATCTCTCACATAATTGAATTCATTGATGTATTTCACTGAAGACTAGTCATCCTCACTCGTCTGTGTACTGTCAAGGAAGACACGCCTAATTCTGCACTGAAAATACGCTTACAAACAATGAATAAAACTGTGTGAACGATTGTATTTCAAGAATTCCCATTAGCCAGTGGTGTTAAAATATGAGGTTTGTAGATACTCATCGAACAGTTGTAAGAATATATTCTATGCACATCACGTCAATATTGAGGACCCCAGTGTGTTTATTTTCCTCTCAAGTAGTACGGAACTGCACAAAATAGCACCTACATCACATTTAAAGCATCATTATATAACTGGTGAGCGAATCAATGAATAAGAAACACTATCCAGTCGTTAGTCATGATTTCAAAATCTTGAAAACATTTATCCATCTGCCAAATCCCACCTTTTTTCACTGTATATTTGCATAATCCATTTCACTACATCGAAATTCAAACATAATGAGATATCTTAATCATAATTTGGCCCGAAAACCTGAATTTTCCTCCAAATGGATGAGTTTAAGTTACGAAAATATGAATGTTTTCACATGTCAGGCAGTCATTAGTGGGTGCGAACAAAATTCACAAAGAAGCAAGTAACTGGATGAGCAATGACTTGAAAACGATGATATTAATTTTTAATATGCAACGTTTGCTCTGTCTGAATGTATAGAGGTCATTCAGACGAAACATATTGTTTCTCATTTTCACATCAACACTAATGTAATCATTCTTCTATTTATAAGGTGCACTTTGAATGACGAAGACAGTAGTCAGTTAAAATAATGCATCTTCGAAATGCAGTAATGGGAAGAACTAAGCATCTGATTAAACAAAGGAACTCTGTGGCAATCATGAGTTAACACATGGATGTTTATAGGAATCTACGTCGTCTAATGAAAGTTTCCAGATAGAGACTACAGTAAACCTGTCGACGCAGCAACCGTGCATGTGTATAGGCTACTGGATGATCTCAGTCTAACTATTTGCACACTGTTTTCCAAGGAAACTGAAATGAAAGTCAAGCGAGATGTAATATAAGCAATTTTAGTGATATCTAAGAGTCCTAGGCATATCTTTCTCAGCTACTTTGAATGCAACACTCAGTCACTGAAACAGATGTAAGCCAGATGTGTTAAGAGTAATTAATGATGTCAGTTTTTAATGAAACGATTATTTCCGATTTGCACACTTCCGCTTTTCATGTCTTCAGTAGACTAACTGGATACTTCAGAGTACTACGTAAATAATATATGGCATCTAGAAAAGTTTGCAAGCTAGTTTAGATCTTGCAGATTATATGTCAAAGTTTATTTAAATTTAGACATCTGACATCAAAAATAATATGCTGTTCCAGTACTTACACAGCTAGCATCAAGACCTTATTTCTTGCCTGTAAACTGACTTTTAGGCCACTGGTGATTTCCTAATCTCCTATACCACATGCATTTATGTGGAAGACTGGCGAGGAATACTAATAACACTTCAAGAGCAACATTTCTCAATAAAGTGAACCAACACAATATGTACATTTTGTGCATTTTCAGAATCAATGATGACTACAGTTAAGTCTCATACAATTGTTCAAACAAGTTGAAAATCAAAATGGACAAATGCCTGAAAGACAGAGATAAATCCAAAAAGAGAGACGTGAATGCGTCTACAGTCGTGAAGAACTAAGCTAATTAAAACACCAAGTGAAAATTGATTTGTCACAACAATCCGCAAAATATACTTCGAATTTTCAAACGAGAAGGTTCAATTCCCCATGTCTGAGAGTTCGTTTCTCGCATCCAAATGTAAACCAGTAGCGTCCTCCAGCAAACCACAACACAACAGCACTTTTTGTTCTGATTCACGCAAAGTGGGAGTAGGCCTACCCTGTAGAGTAAGTGGAGAGAAATGATGTGTGCCTAAACCAGCAGACAAAGCTGTGTCAGCTGCCAGTGAATTCCGTAATAGATAAGATCTCACAGAAGAGAGACAGAATCTCACCCGCGTTGCGCCACTCTCATGAGTGAGTGAGATTGGCCTTGCCTGAAGATCAACTAGTTAGTCTTTCGCTAGTAAGTCTTTGTGTCGATGGCTTGGTAGTAGAACACTAGTAAACCACGCAAGTGGCCTGGGGTTTGATCCTCGGCATACGCACTCTTAGACCTCGCTTACCCGGCAGTAAATACGGTAAAGAGGTGAGGTTGAGCGTGAGACTAGCAATCCTATATTGTTAAATACTGCTACTGAAACTTTGAAGCTCTATCCTGAAACCATTTGTCCTAGTGCAAACAGGAGTGAATAAAAAGGTAGTAAATCTTGGCTTAGATACCTCAATTCTTTTCTGCGGTCATAAGAGCTGTCGTCAATTCAATACTGATGTTTCTGGTAGTTGAGACGGTAGAGAACTTTCATCTGGAGCCAGTTGTCACACAGACGATGGTTTGGACTGATAACAGCGTCTGCTTCCTGTTTTGTGGTGAATTATTACTGTCACTGTTATTATTATTACCTGAGCTCACAAAATTATTCATGGCCTAAACATTATGAGAGTGCTCAAATTTCTCGCCCATTTCTCAGCATTTCTTCTCAAACATAGCAATTTGTACTTGGCCTCACCACTTCGATATGACTTTGAGTTTAAGTGTCACTGGTGCGTTCTTTCACTCCTCTCACTATTCATTCACCCGACCAGCTGAAGTATTTCTGGGAGTTTGTTTGTTGCGTTCAGTTTGTAACCGGCAGTGTATTTTATCGAAGAAAGGACATCCCACCAGCAACTTCAGTTAACCTGCAAAAAATTAAGACTAGGCTTCCCCTGCACAGTAACTTGAGGAGAATGGTGTAAGCTTAAGGGCGACACGCTTAATTAGTTGGTTTACAGATCTGTAAACCGCTGGCCCGTGAATGGTAAATAAACGTGAATTCGTGTTGTAAAGTACTAACTTTTTCATGACAATTAGTGTTGACTAAGCGGGCATAACAGTGGCTGGGTTTATCTGCTTCAAAAGGGAGTATAACCGAGTAAAATCGGTTGAACTCACCACACTTGGGGACAGAATAATGCCACCATGCTCGATTAATTGAAATTGATTTATGTATGGATTTGTTGTAACGAAACAACCACGATTTACAAGTTCCATGACTTTCAAAATATACTTCGGTCTGCGATGCCCATGTTCTATGTAGAAATAAAATGCAAATGTTAATTACTTTGTAGACCGTTGATCAAATCATTGTGTTTACGCTCATCCGCCTTACAGGTAGTTTTACACGTGACAGAGTGAGAAATTATCGCAATGATCAAAATGCTATTGAAAATAATAGCAAGATCCATTTGTCAACGCGGAAACGCAAGTGACAACTTTGAAATATCACCTTTCAATATTCCAATTTCGTCCAATATCCAATGTCGATTTTACGAGCTAGTATAAACCAATTTGATTTCTTTATGCTCGCCTCTTGATTGTGAGGTAGAGGTTCCTGATCTTCGGTAAACTTCTGCGTAGCTCTTCCCGCTACTCCAAAAGGAGTAGTGCAGTGATTAATCATATGTGGTTTGTAGAATGAGGTGTGTTAAGACTAACTACTAAGAATGGAGTTGATCCTTTCACCAGTTGGTCCTTCGGTATCGTCGTCAATAGAAAAGAGATAATAATAATAGAGATAATTAGTGAAGTTATTCAGACTAACTGACAGAAAAAGAATAAGAAAACGTAACAACAGTCAGTCAACCGGTATACATATATATATATATATACCAGTAATAATGATAATGATGATAATAATAATAATAGGTGTAGTTAAAGCTGTCAGGAGAGTAGGACTGAAGAGAATGTAAAGAAGTAAAACGACCAGTTTAATTGTCTACCTTTGAATGGTATATGCGATTTTAAGGGGATAGGCCATTTGGATGCGGTCCTTGTGTCACTGCATGGTTGTCCAGCCTTCGCTTAAAGGCGTCCACAGACGGTGCCATAGCTACATCTGCCGGTAAGGAATTCCAGGGACGGCAAACCCGCAGGGAAAAGAAGTGGGAGCGCACCCGGGTCCTTGCCCTCTGATGAGCTATCCTTCTAGGATTTCCACGAGGGAGCCTATAAATACTCAATGGCAGAACATCTTTGTTTGGGTGATTCTGGTCATTTGTTATTTTGTAGACAGTAATTAAATCCTCCCTAAGCCGACGATAACTAGTGTGAATAGGCCTAATTTCTTCAGCCTTTCATCAAATGGTTTATTTCGGAGACCAACCACTCCTTTTGTTGCCCGTCGTTGGACTCTTTCCAAGAGGTCAGCGTCTCTTCTAAGCAGTGGGGGTGCAATAATATTATGCACTTCAAGATGCGGTCTGACGTATGTTTTGTACAACCTTAGAAAGAGCTCAGGAGTGAGTGCACCTAATTGTCTATGTGTAAAGTGTATGACAACATATGCCCTCGCTACATCCCCCGTGTAATTTACGCTTGTGTCCATTTTCTCCGTTAGAACTAGACCTAAGTTACGTTCTGACGTTGAGCAGGACAAGCCTTCATTGCACAAGGTGTAACTTGCATTCTGCAGTCTACAGGTGCGTAACTTCACTACTTTGCACTTTTTCAGGTTGAAAGTCATGCCACTGGCCACCGCCCAGTCTTCCAGAATGTTTAGATCTGCCTGCAGTCTATCTGAGTCCTCCGGACACTTTATCGCTCTCCATATCTTCACGTCGTCGGCGTATAGAAGAGTCGTGCAGCTTAGACGGCATGGTAGATCATTGATAAAAATCAAGAACATCAATGGTCCCAGGATAGAACGCTGCGACACTCCTGATGACGAGCTGTGCCAAGATGATCGGACTCCATTGACCTTGGTGAGAAATTGTCTTTCAGTTAGGTGGTCCTTCAACCATAACAGAAGTGGTTTACCTATACCTACCTGGCTTATTTTGTGTAGGAGAAGGTCATGGTGAACAGTGTCAAATGCCTTCTCAAAGTCTAGAAATATCACATGGACTGGAACATTCATATCCCAGCATGATGTCCAGTCGTTCCAAGCTGATAATAAGTTATTGACGCAGGATCTCTCTTTCCTGAAACCGTGTTGTGCTACATGGAGTATATTAGACCTATAGAGGTAATCCCTGATGTGATCGTCAATAATACTTTCCAGTACTTTCGATACCACTGGGAGTAGAGCTACTGTTCTATAACTAATAGGATTTTGCCTATCCCCACTCTTGAAGATCGGAGAAAGGATGCTTCTTTTCGATTCCTTTGCCAGTTTCCCCGATTCCATGGAGTGTTGAAACAATTCGCATAGGGGCCTACAGAGAGCTTCGGCGCACTGTTTCAGAACAGATGGCCTGACGTCGTCACAACCTGGGGACTTCCCAGGTATGAGTCGTTGCGGCTTTCTTAGTACTATTGCAGGGTTTATTTGGGGGTGGCTATTTGGTCTTCCTCCTGTGAAATAGTGGTGCCACCATTTTGGTCCATAACGGTAATACCCACATTGCTGTTCAGCTGTTCGGCGAAGGCTAAACTAAATGTTTCAGCCATCTCCAGACTATTGAGATATTGACAGTTTTGGCCTACTAAGCCTCATGCCCTCTGGTTGGTTGGTTTTCTCTCCAACATGAATCGGTAGAAGTTTTTCGGGGTTTGCTAGGAGTTTTTTGGCAAGTTTAGCCTGGAATGACCTCCTGTCCCTCCTGACTGTCGCGTTGCATCGTTTCCTGAGTTCCGGGTATGTGTCATGGTCGATCTGGCTTTTAGATGCGCGCCACGTAAGCCAAGCCTTCCACTTTGCTTGTAGAATACGCTGCGTGCCTCTCTTTAACCATGATGACTTTCTTTTGGGCTGTGTTGTGACTAAAGGGACGGTATCCGAGATTACTGTATGGATAATCTTTTTTACCGCTTCCCAGTGTTCATCCACAGACAGCTCATCCCATGCTAAGGGCCAGTCTGCATGGGACAAGAGCCTCCGCATTTCAGCATAGTCAGCCTTGCTATAACACAGACATGGTTGCGTAGCGTCCCACTGCAAATGCTCATGGAGAACGAGGTCGAAACCTATGACTGTATTGTCACTACTTCCTAGAGGAGTCATGATCTGGACCTTTTCGACAAGTAGTTGGTCACTAGTTAGAATGTAGTCTAGTTTTGATGACTTTCCACTAGGGCCCCACCTAGCGTCGTCTCCCGCATTCTCAGTCAGTCCCGTATTTCGAATAGTTTGCAGTAGATTTCGGCCTAATTTTTCCTTAGCATACTTCGAGTCAAGGTCCAGTGATGGGGCATTGATCAGTGAAAATTATAAATTCACGGCCCTCCACTAATTGTCAAAAATGACGTAAAGCACAGTACATAGCCAGAAGTCTTCTTCCCAATGTGCTATACTTCGTTTCCGCTAATTGGAGGCACTGCGAGAAAAAGGCGAGTGGTTGCCACTCTCTGTCGACTAGCTGTTGGAGAACTGCGCCGATTGCGGTGTCTGACGCATCAACCGAGATACTTAACGGTGCCATTGGATCCTGATACACTAGAAGTGTGGCATCCGCAATAGCTTTCTTAACTTGAGGGAAAGCTTTTGGAGCAGATGCTTCGAGTTCGATGGACTTCTTACTCCCCCGAAGAAGGTCTGTTAATGGCTGAATCAGAGAAGCACAGTTGGGATTAAACCGTTGAGGATAACTTACTCAGCCGTTAAAAGTGCGAAGACTTCACTGTCTTTGCCTCCGGAAAGTTCAGTATCGCTCTGGAAAGTTCCGTTTCGCCTCAACTTTAGTAGCCAGTGGGCCAATGCCCTGACAGTCAATAGTGTGGCCCAGAAAGTCCAGTGAGTCAACGCCTATCTTTTGAGTATTGATGGTAACACCATGTTGGCGTAACTTTTCAAATGCCATGTCAAGTGTTTAGGGTGAGCTTCCTTGTCTGGACTGGCAATAAGGCAGTCGTCTAAGTATGCGTATACAAAGTCGAGACCATGGAATACCCCGTCAGTGAAGCGTTGAAACGTTTGGGCCTCATTCCGGAGGCCAAATGGCGTATGTAGAAATTCAAAATTCCGAAAGGCGTAGCGGTAGCCGTCTTTGGAACATCTTCTGGTGCCATCGGGATTTGGTTATACGCTTTAACCAAGTCTATTTTCAAGAATACAGTTGCACCACATAATGTTACCGTCAAGTCGTGTATATGAGGCGATGGATAGCAATCAGGGGTTGTTTCGGCGTTCAATCGCCGGTAATCACCAGTGGGTCGCCAATCGTCGCTATCCTTTTTCGGTACCATATGCGATGGGGATGCCCATGGGCTGTTCGATGGCTGAATGATGCCAAGGGTGAGCATAAGATCGAACTCATTTCGAGCGATTCTCAGTTTGTCCGGAGCAAGTTGTCGTGCTATAGATGTCACGGGTTGTCCTGAGGTTACGATGTGACGCATAACATTGCTGGTCATGCAGGGTAGATCGTTAGACGGGAATTTAAGTTCCGGGTACTTATAAACAATCGGTTGGAAAGTTGGATCAAGGATTGCCCTTACCTTGACGTATGACCACCTGGGACCTTCGTAGGTGATCTCTCTGATAGACAGATTGGTAGTATTGTCAATCAGTCGTCCTCGGCGGACGTCTACGAGTAAATCATGATGATTAAGTAGGTCCACGCCAATGATGGACATTGTGACGTCATCGAGAAGGAAAGTCGACTGAATAGGTTTGCGTTAACCTACGTTCAGATAGGCGTATTTCCTACCAGAGATTGCAACTGGTTTTCTTTTTCCAGCTTTTAAGTTTGAGGTGCGTTCCTTGTGTCTATCTGCTGCTGTAGCAGGAAGGACGTTGACTTTGGCGCCTGTGTCGACCAAATATCGTGTCTGACTGACCACTTCATGACTAGCGCTACCGGCGACGGTTGCCACCAGTGCGTGCCAGCGGGATAGTGTCCCACAGTCTTTGAGGCATTGCTGAAATTACAAGGTTTTCGGCAACATTTCGCTTCCTGACCGTAAGTATTGTGATACCAACACTAGCCTTGACTTAGATCGACCACGTGAGTTTCGCCGTTGAGGGGAGTTCAAGCTAGGGTAGGAGAAATTACATGGCATATTTGACCTAAGCAGCTGCTGGGTTGAGTTGCATAACTCAATCACCGCAGTATCATTACTCGAAGTATGTTTGGCAACTGAGCATATTTCAGTAACTGGCCGTTTATTTATTTCTAGAATTTTATCTGAAGAAACATAAGTCATCTATAATAACACCGTGGAGTGTCAATAGCTCAGCCTGTGCTGACTCTGGTAGTTTGGGTAAGGACAGTTATCTGAAGAGTCCTTCACCAAAATGACGTCGACCAACAAATCCCCTCATTCTTGTTGCCATGCTCACGGCTGACTGACAACCTAACTCGACGTTACGAAATAATTCGTCCAGACGCTGTCGATCCATAAGAACGTTTCTCCTTAGGAGAGTCGACTTAAGCGACTCCTTCGAGTTACTTACCTCTGGGCTCGACATCTGCACAGTTACGCTTTTGTTGAATTTCCTCTGGAACAACTGGAAGAAACTGTGAACGTTGATCAGTTAACCCATGCTCGCTAAAATCAGACTTATCTATCTGAAACCACTATTCATCATTATATATAAATAAGTAAATTTATTCTCATAGTACAGTACATGAGGGACGCCAGTTTACAGGCATCATCAAATTGTTACAGAAATTGAACTATATAATTCAATCACAATTTACTGGCAGTAGCAAGATATGCCTTACATGTTCGCTGGAGATTATACATACACTTGATAAATGTTAATCCCAGTAGTATAAAACAGCCTTTTCACTTATATACAATCATTTCTGTGCAAGGTTGGAAAAATCTGCTAGATTGTCAGTGAGTGCAACACAACAGGAAATACAGGAGTATTGTCTTCGCATTACCAAAAAAACCAGGTCTTCGGTGGATGGATTATAAGTGCCTGGGAAAAAAATAAAGCTTGAAGTAAATATTCATACATAACTTTGTTGTGTGCAGAGTCCTCGAATTATAGTTCATTGATGTGTTATTTTGAAATCAGTGATGTGTTTATCTCATTTGATCTGCAACGTCATTGTTGGGAGTAAATACATAAGCTTCAGACGCATTAATTAATGGATTTCTACTGCTTGTGGGTATTTTCTTAGCGTGAGGAAGGTTTATGAAATTCAGCTGCTCTAACAGGAGTTGAGAATATTAACTGCTCAGCAACATTACGGATATAAGTTCATCACATTATCTAAGGAAAGGTGGGTTGTAGTTGGTGAGGGATATATGGTGCCCAACGAGCGTACATCTGTCTAAGAGTTCGTCTTCTACAGACAGCAGAAGCAATCGGAATCCACCTTAAGAAGCCAAGCCTATGTGTACAGAAGAAATTTGTACAGCCACTTTGCTTACCGTGGCCATCGTTACAAGACAGGACTACGTCGCCCCCCTCCCCCTATTAAATTATAATTGTCCAAATTATTTTATTTTTATTTTTATTTTGATCGCTTCATCTTTAATTACGTGTTATTCTTGTAAAATTAATTTATTCTATCCATTTCTACTTTTTAAATGTGTATTGATTTTCTGCGTTAATTATCAACCCATTGACATTTCGACACTGTTTAAATATTGTTAACAAACATATCACCACTTGTTTGGTAAATTGTTGTGTATTGTAAAAATGCTATATATATTAGAGTAGAGCCAGAGAAGAGGATCTAATTGAAAAGTAAATATTTCTTCGCTCAATCTTTTGTGTTTTTCATCTGTCTATGTGATGCTGTGGTGAGTTATACCTTTTTCATGTTGTCGGTTTATGTCCATTTTATTCCACTTATTGTGTTGGATAGTAGTTTTACAAAAGAGATTTCTAGTCTATTTGACGATACTTATCTTAACCGTTAATGTTTTATCTAGAATTATAAATATAGGCAAAAAACAACAGGTGTAGTATTTAAGCTTATACATTAAATGGACCTATAATTTCGGAGGCTCTCAGATAGGAACTAGAACTACTATCGTTTGCAAACTCTTGTAGTTTGTCATTAAGCACCTTTTTGAAGGAGGCCAATGTACTTGCTTAACGCAGTTTATTGGCAGTTTATTCCATATCTGTGCATACCTAATCAAGTGAAACTTTTGCCTGGTGGCTCTTTCACCTTGTTCGATAGCTATTGTACCCTTAGTGTGTCTTAGTTTGTAGCCATTGTCATCTGAAAGTCGAGTGCCATTAGTAGAGGTAAAAACTAAGTGGTTTAGAAGCTTATAGTAAAGTGTCAAGTTTAGTCTCAGGCGTCTTAGCCATAGTGTTTCTAGTCCTAGGGTATCACATCTAGTGGAGTAGTTCACACCATTTTCGGTCCCGGGTAATTTTAACGTGAAGTACCTCTGCACTCCCTCTACCTTCAATTTGTCCTCTTTGCGTATGCTACTATACATGAATGAACAGTAATCAAATAAGGGACGCACACAAACATTGTACAACAGAATTCTAGACTCATTTCTGTTTAAGTCCCTGAGTAGAAAGCCGATAAGTCTGCGTGACTTTGACACTTGTTTGGAGATATGTTCAGAAAATGATAAGTTATGTGAATATTTCAGCCCTAGGTACAGCACAGATTCCAGTCGTAGAAGTGCATGGCCTTGAATTGTCAGGTCAAGTTCTAAGTTGTTGCAACCTATGCAGTGCCAGCCACATTTTTCGAAATTAAATTGGGGTTGTCAGGTGTCACACCATCTATCCATTTTTCGTAATTATTGCTGTATGGCGTTTACTGTTATTCCAAGATCTGTGTTCTTGCATTTATACGTCACTTTTAAGTCATCTGCATATAGTATTGGTTTACCTACACTAAAGCATTCACAGATACTGTTTATATATATTATGAATAAGAGTGGGCCTAATACACTTCCCTGGATTACACCACTACTTACTGGTTTAGGCCTTGAGATTATCGAGCCAACTTTCGTTGTCTGACTTCGGCCACAGAGAAATGACTTTATCCAGCTCAGGAGAGGATCACATATCCCTAGTGAGCATAACCTGCTGACTAGCAGATTATGGGGAACTCTGTCGAAGGCTTTTGTTATATCGAAATATAGTACAATTACTAGTTCTCTGTTGTCCCTACTTCGTGTAACTTCATTGAAAAAGTCTATGTGACAGGTCACACATGATCTTTTTTTAAGAAATCCGTGTTGTGATGGATTGATAAGTTCATGTTCTAGTAAGTTGTCTGACACTTGGTCTTTAACCACTTTCTCCATTATTCGGGATATTACCGGTGTTATATTGATAGGTCGATAGTTGCATACACTGGTTTTGGCCCCTGCTTTGTGCTTAGGTAATATGTATGTGGTTTTCCACACTTCAGGATAAGTTCCAGTTTCCAACGAGAGAGTAAATATTCTAAGTAACAAGACTACCATTTCCGTTCTACCATTTTTGTACATGACAGATGGTATGTCATCTGTTCCAGTACTACCATTAGACTTCAAAGTCTTAATCGCTGAGTCTATATTTTGTATATTAAAGTCTATTTCGCCTAATTTGTGGTTACTTTTGCAGGTCATTTGGAAATTTTGGGTCGGGTGCGCTCTGGCGTCATTGCAAAACCACTCACTGAGGAGTTCACTTATAACCTGGGGATCATTGTATATTATACCCTTATGTTCCAAGCTGCTTACTGTATTGTCTTTACTGCTTTTTAGACGCTTCTGCAATGTCCTACAAAGTTCATGAGTTTTGGAGATACCCACAAGCGCTTTATTTTCTTCAAGTTGTGACATCATTTTGTGTTTCTCTTCAAGCAGTTTAAGAGTTTCATGTATTTGGTTTAACGCATTAAATTCCTTAAATATATGGTTTTTTTCAATTTCTTTAGTTTTAGTCGCGTTTTGCGATCTATAAATGGAGTTGGTGTCTTTAGAGCAGATTTTAGGGGCGCGATTGTGTCTCTTGCTGAGCCAATTATTTTTTAGAAAATCTCAAGTGATACTTCTAAGTTATTGTTGATGAAGTATTCTTCCCAGTCAGAACTTCTCAACAGATCTGACAGGAATTCCCAATCGGAATTCTTATAGTCCCTATACTGATAGTGAACCGGGGAATTTTCAGGTGTGTGTTTACTTGTTAGTCAGAGGGGTAGCGTGCAGTACAATATGTTGTGATCACTGTTATCAAGTTTATTTCCTACCTCTATCGAGATGGGCTCTATTTCATGACAGAGGATTAAGTCAAGAGTGTTTTCATTTCTTGTAGGGAGGCGTACGCACTGCTTCCATCCACCTACGTCTATAGCTTGTAGTAGCTCGTCATGGATTCTAGGTCCTGTACAGGTATCCCAGTTTACTCCAGGTAAGTTGAAATCGCCACAGTCTTCTTTGTAGTCAAAGTCCAGCGTAGCTACATGCTCTAGTATTTCTCCAATAGTTATATCAGTCATTTGAGGGCTATTAGGGGGTCTGTATATACATCCCACGAGAATTTTATTTTCGTTTGTGTGGATCCTTATCCACTTAGATCAGGGAGTTTGTCAGTAGTTGGGTTATTGAAAGTATTGGAGTTAGTGGATTTAGAGGCATATATTAGGCAGCCGCCTCCTCTTTTGTCAACTCTATCGTTCCTATAGATGTCGTAGTTGTCTATTACTAGCTATGAGTCAGGTATATCAGTAGTAAGCCAGGTTTCAGTCACCATTATTAGTGTTGGCCGTTCTATTTATGCCAGGCAGCGAAGCGATGTTATTTTATTAAGGAGAGATCTAGCATTCAGGAGCATAATCGTTAGTAAAACAGAGTTATTGGGGGAGAGGTTAACATGGTTACTTGTTACTATTCCTACGTTATGTTTGGAGGGGCTCTGAGGTGAGACAGAGTCAGTGTGTGTACTATTTCCTGGATGAATTGTGCAGCGAGTGGGGCTATTGTTTGCTGCATCCGAAAATAATCCTGTTGCATATTTTGACCTTTAGCATCCATGGGTGGGCATCTGCGTTCATTTACTGGTGATATATAGTTTGCTTGACCTAGGTACCCTGTGTTAAGATTACCTTGGTAGTTGTACCTCATGGGTCTTTCATAGTCGTATGCATGTTGGCTCACATCACACGTGTGAGTGAAGTTATTGAGAGGGTCAAGTGTCGATCTATACTCATTATGTTGATGAGGTTTAACATAGTGTGAGAGTTTGGACGAGAATATTCATTAATATGGTGCCTATATGAGTTCCGTTTAGTGCTCCATATATCCTGATGATCCACTCTACGTTGCATTCCCAAGTTATATGCGTTGCCAGGCATATTACTCCTAGTTCGGGAAGGGGTATTCTTGCTCACATGATGGATGACGTTTTTGGGAATATGGTTTTTTACCCATGCATTGTCATTTTTTAGACTGACATATTGCTTATTAGACTTATTAAGAGGGAGGTATGTCGAAGTCTGGAGTGGGACTCTAGGCTTTGTGGTCTTTCTTGCAGTTTATACTGCGGGACTCTCGGGCTTGCATCCAGATTGAGTGTGGTCTGCCAGTGGTTTCTGGTCAGCCATAGTTTGTGCGTCAATGTCAACCTCATGTATGTCAGCAGGTTTTCCAGATGTGCTCTCATGTACTTTAGGATTGCACCCAGTGACACTGCTCTTACTGAGTTTCGAGTCGCTTTTACTTGCCGATTTTTCTCACAAGAATATACACGTGACTTGCTGCGCTTCAGTGTCCGTCGACACTTTAGCACTGATACCAGGTGTATTTCTCAGTGTGGTCAACTTTGAATCGAGGGAGATCTTGGTTGCTTGCCTTTGGTTAGTTGTTTTATCCGAGACTACTTTAGTAGTCTTGAATTTAGTAGCAGTAGCCAGAAGATCTTCAGCCTTCGTAAATCGTTCAGCTATTATGCAGCTGTCGAACCTAATGAGTATGGGACATGGATGCTTTAGGTCCTTTTTACTTAGGCGAATGCACTGACAAGGTGCACTCAAGAGATTTGCAGCCTTCAGCAATGAGTGCTGGACCGACTTAATGGGCTCGCTATCTGGTACATTATACACTATAGCGTTTTGTTTCGAAGCCAGCCTTTTAACAACTTCACTGGATAGAAAGTCGATGGCGTTTTCTAACTCCTTCGCATTTTTTGAGTCAGTAGGCGTCATTCTAGAAGTCATATTGAAGAGCTTTAGGATTGTGGAATCCTGAAGTTCCTTTTTCAAAAGTGAGGTAGTTTCGGGTATACATTCCAGTGAACTGAATTTCGTTTTTAAATCATCTATCTGTAGCCGCATCTCTTTAATTATGCATGTTAAGTAAGAGGGATCTACCTTTTCAGACAGAACATCTTGCAATTGTATTACAGGGGTCAGAGTTCGAGTTTTTTATGTTAGGTGAACTACTAATAATAAGGTGTGGTAATGTGTTATTAGACGAGCTGGTGCTGTTTTCTAAATTATTTGTGTTTACACACTATTTTTAGAATTTCAGCCCATCGTTATTGAAGATCAATCAACAGTAAGCAATAAATGAATATAAACGAAAACACGTGCAAAAGCGTCACCTGATTCGAACGTACCGGGTCAATGCCAAAATACTTCTGGTAAATGAGCGACTACGATCAGCCATGGCGAAATATGTCTAGTTTGAAAATAGCAAAAGAATAAATACAAAATGGAACGAACTCACTGGATTTGTCTGTGTATCCACCGAAGATGAAGTCCGCGGCAGAAATCAGCAGTTTAGCGGCTGACGATATTGACATTCACGGATAATAAGAATCATACTTACGCAAGATCTAATATCCACAACTTCTATAGTATTCGTTCCACGTAAACCAAAGGCAAAGCAAAACACAAGAGATGATCCTCAAAATTACGAGATATATTTCGGGACCAAATCAGAGTGGGAGATTATTGCTTAGCTGTCTAGGGATCGTGCACGAACGAAAGAACGTGACACGACAGAGTACAAAACGGCGTGGACCGGAAGCCTTCAGCTAAACAAGTTGATTTAAACAGTGATGGTTAGCATCCAATGTTCAATGATGAGTGCTGAGGTCAATAATTTTGGGGAATTATTTACCGCTACACGAAATTATAATACGCGCAACCGGATTAAATGTGACTAAGGCATTTCATGAGAGGCTTGATCACGCACTGAGTAAATAATAACAGTTTAGGAATATTAGGCATTTCCCACAAGTTTATTACGTCCCCTATCGATTTCGTTACGTGTACAATTATTCTTAAATTCCACTATCTCCAATGCAAATCTTAGTGTGTTGAGAGCTGTCTACTAGCCAAATTGGTAGACAGTAATTTACGTCAATATTTACGTTCCCAAGATTTGTCGTGAGAAAATGTGAACAAAGATTGATACAAAACCAACCACAGCATACTTTGCGTCGGCGTCGGATTTGACATTCAAGAAACAGTCACAAATAGATGAAAGATTAACTTTACGTGAGAAACAACCAATCGGAAGACTGTGTTTGTTCGCTTAACTATCCATAGTAATGTACATGCAAATATATAAATATGCGTTGATTTCCTTAATAAATAATCTGTCCCCTGACTCTTGCCTTCTGCTGTTACATTAGCACTTGGACCTGAGTTTTGCGATGCAACGTCAAAAGTGAATGAACTGAACACGAAAGTCCAATTCGAGAATTTAATCGACCAGACGAAAGATCTGGCCCCAATCTCATATAAGAATGCAGACCTTTTCAAATCAACCGTTTTGAGTTGCCGCCTCGATTACATCAACAAAAAACCTAGCCTTCGTAACGTACTTTCCAAAGAACATCGAAAGCAACTGAAAGAATTGAAGGATAATGAAAACTTGGTCATCACACGACCAGATAAATGCTCCGGAATCGTCTTGATGAACAAATCAGACTACCTAAGCAAACTCTCGGTGATATTATCTGGTGAGAAAAATTTTCAGAAACAGTCTCCACAGAAAGATCCCACCGAACAGACGGAGCTCCAGCTAACAAAGATATCGAAGAAAATGAAAGACGAATCCATTATCAGTTCAAAACTATACGAACAATTGCGCCCATCTGGTTCTACAACACCGCGCATGTACGGCTTACCCAAACTGCACAAACAAGACGTCCCACTCCGCCCAATACCAGATATGATAGATTCCCCATATCATACAATCGCGAAATGGCTGGTGGAGATTCTCGGGCCGGTGAAAGAGAAGCTTTCAAGACACAGCCTCCGTGACACATTCGGCTTTGTTGATTCAATTAGGAATGTCAATGTGGCAGAAAAGAAAATGGTCTCCCTGGATGTTGTCTCTCTCTTCACCAACGTTCCATTGACAAGAGGCGAGCACAAAGGAATTAATTTAGTTTATACTGGTTAGTAGACATGATAACGGATGTTGAACATTGGATATCATTACTAAAAGAAGGCGGCATTTTGACTGTCCATTCTGATTTCGCGTTACTCTCTTAGTGTAATGGATCTGTTCAAAGTCATTTTGGTGGCCGCAACTGCTTTACTTTTCCCAAGCTGTGCAACTGCTTGTACTACGAACGAGAGAGCCCATCGGGAGTTGATTAGCAGTTTAAAAAGTAATTGGAATACACATTTTACTTTATTTTCTGATCTAAAAAAATGTTATTTAAGCAAACGATTATGTCAAGTATGTTATGAATTTAACCGATCGTGGTTGTTTTGTTCACAAAGACCCATATGCACCTCAGTCACAACCAATAGAATATGGTGGCAGGATTCTTGATCCCAATACAGTGAGTTCAATGAATTTTATTAATAATAATAATCAGGTTATTCCAAATAATGAAAATCAAAGAAAACGACCTTTTTGGCGATTTCATACTTAGGGCAACGTTTTGGCTCCTTCTGTATATATAAATAGAATAAAATTAATAAAATCATAAATATCTAAAAGTTAGTGGAACATAATTAATTACAAATAAAAGATATAACAGAAAATATGTGCGAAACCCTGTGTCACACCTTATAGTTTAAAAAGTTGATAATTTCTTTTCTGACACTTGACTCACCACATACAACCCATCCTGAATATGGTGTAGTCGAATTTTTATATTTATCTGTACGAGCATAAATTCCTATGAAGTTTCCTATATTTTTTCCGGAAAATATGCAATAGAAAAGTTGCTAAGGAAGAATATGTTTGTCATCAGACAAAGTTACTTTAACCAACTGCTTACGAGAATTAAAATGTCTATCAAAAATAGTGTCCATTAGTTGAGTCAGACACATCACTAACCCCACTTTCAAGCTTCAGTGTTCTACATAATGTGACAGTTAGTTTTGAGGAGTCCATTTTAATAACTGATGAGAAATGTGATAATGGATACTTAAAGTGATTCTCTTAGTAAATGACAAACCTACTATATGAAATACTTTATACGATGGGGAAACTGGTATGTTACTCTATTGGCTAGTTCTGTACCACTTGTCTCTGATGAAGCTAAATGAATCTACATTTATTACAGAGGTTGTTCACTGCCATCGGTTTATGGAAATTCCACTATAGTTTCATGATTAAGATGTAATCACTGATATGGCGTTAATCTTGCTCCTTTTTTGATGCCAGGTCTATTGGCTTGCACACTAGTGAATAAAGGGATTGTGTTGGCTTATGTGTGATACTTAATTCAGAGGCATTCTATATACATATGACAAATGAATTTTCTTGTGCATTTTGATGGTTGTTTCTTGTTGGTTGTTTGATTTGAGTTGAGACTTTTTCAGAGAAATTGTAGCATTATCTATTTTTCTACAGAAGAGTTAATAAATATTTACCCACTATTCTCCTCAGAACTGGAATACTGCAGTGGGTTTAAGCTCTTTTTAATAATGTTTGTACATAGTCTGTTTTGTACGCTGTTGGATTATTGTTGTTGTAGTTGAGTATTCGGTCGGTGTATGCGTCGGTGGCATAGCGGGTAGGACGCTCGCCGAACATGCACATGGTCCGAGGTTCGATCCCCTGCCAACGCACACCCGATATCTATGGTCAGCCTTCGAAATTTGGGCTACCGATATCCGTGCTGAAAATGCCATACTTGTACTGAAAATACGGTGTGGCATCAAGCTGTAATCAAAAATAAAAATAAAAAATAAAACAAAAATAAAATAAATTTCCTGCACCTTTTTGTTTCCAGATTTCTTGGGATTTTTCTTTCGACTAAGACATCTAAAAATGAAATTTTGTCATCTGATTCTTCTTCCTTTGTGAAACCGATATCTTCAAACACGTTGTTGGTTCATTTTTGAACGTGTACTAAATCATTTCTTTTGTCTACTTAGTGTATCCAGATCTTTGGTTCGATTAGTAGTAGAGATATCCTTTTCCAATCTCTACATACTGGCCTCATTAATTAGTCATGATTTGGATAAACCCATTGGTGTTCATTTTATCTGTCCATACACTTGGCTGCTGAACAGAAAATGTGTTTTAAGACACAAATGTATGAGCTCCATCGGGCTTAAACGTTGGATATTGTTGTACTCATCGCTATAGAGTAGAGTAGCTGTTGCATAGTTTCTTCTGTCAGGTATTTTACAGTTAAGTTGTACAGTGCTATGACGTCAAAGAACACAATCATGTTTCTGTCATGCAATAAAATGTTTCTTAGTTTTCAAAAAATTTAGGTTGTCAAATCAATAGAATAGCTGCACGATTATATTAAATATTTTAGTTTTTAGAGACGTTTTTTTCGGATAGATTATATGCTACTTTTTAAGTCTGCAGTGAAATATATGGATGAATTGAATTTTTAAACACACGGTAGTTAAAATGGGATAAAAGACCAAATTAAAGTGATTTTCCACAACCACTAACGGGAAAATATATTTTCCGCATGATTTTGAGTTGCTTGTTGTGAAGTACCGGTAATAGTTTTCAAACCATAGTAACACTCATCTTCCCGCATAATGGTCAGGTTAATTTAATAAACAATGATAACTGAAGTTAAGATCTTATGACTCACTTATTTGTTCTTTTATAATATTATGATGTCGATATACCCTTGTACTTCTTTCCTAATTTAATGTGTATTCCAAATGTTTATCATTCCATTTCTCATGATTTAGCATGCGCGTATCCTGGAAATTTTAAGCATTAGCCTCACTAATGGTGCTCGTGCTTTAGTTTTAGAGTCAGGTAGTGGATATCTCTCAGCATGTTTATCGATTATGGTAAGTCTGTAGTGGTTTCCTATCTTTTTGTTGGATGTATTAGCCATTTTCAGAATGCCATTGGATCAAGATTTCATAAATATTAGCGCTAATCAGAAGACTAATAAGTGTTAACCTCGATAAATGGATTTAAATTGATTGTTACCAGAATATCTGTTCCTAAAAATGATTGTGGACTGATTTTCAACATCAAATACAATGTGTTACAACGCCATCTCACTTAGTATTATGAACAAATCGCAAAATAATCAACAGTGATACATTAATGCCACAACAAAAAAAAAGTTGTTGCTTCGTAGTTAAAATTTGTTCGTTTGTTCGCTTCTTGTTGTTATCGTGAATGACTCCTCTTTTCCCCAGTGTGTTGTATTCTTACAATGAGGTACTGGGAAAGTCTCTAAGAAGATGTGTGCACATGTCGTAACTTTCGTCTTAATAGTAGCATTATCGTCTTCTGTTTCGCTCTAATTGGTTTGCTTCATTCATGTAGCAACAGAATTTTGTGACTAAAGACCTCATCAGACATTCGGACGTGTTATGAAATTTGGATGTCGGAAATTTGATGGGGAACGTAAGTGAATGGTATTTAGTTTTCAAGTTTCCCACAAATTTCTAAATAAAAAATTAAAATGAAGCCTAACTCTTATGCCAAGTGTTCATGAAACAGTTTAGAAGATATCACTATGGCATCTTTAATTGGGCTGAAAACTTGAATCTACTGTGAACAGTTTAGCTGACAGGAAGTTAACTGAGAACATTTCATAACAGTTGTTTCTGAATAGACAAGCAGTCATCAAAGTGAGGTCAAAAAGTTTTTAATGAAATTCATATTTATGAATTTCTGAAACTATTGTAAAAGTGAATATTGTAAAAACCAGGGAACACTAGAAGATATCAGGTAGGCTTCATTTTGTGTAGTGCAAAAACATCAGTACTTATTATCAGCAATAAATTTTCTGTTTGACTCTGGCATTTGTTGAATGAAACAACCTTAGGCCTCCCCCCATTGAAGGTCTTTAGCCAAAATATCAAAATTATGTTAGATGTTACAAATAGTTTGACCATGGATTGATGCCAGCTGAAGAGAATCATTGAAAACCATGAAATACTGGTTACAGTTCGGGACTCTTCGTCCTTACTCACCCATGATCTCAAGGGCGGTTGCACTCAGGACTTTCAGACTAGGAAATTAACCCGTAGACCTCTCAGCGACTTGGTAGTGATCTAATGACCTATACTTTTAAACTTCTATCTGTTTACGATATATGGTGTCACTGCCAGCCAATTTTATCACTGAGTATTTGTCTTCATACTGTATCTATTGGATCCCTTGGTCACGACTAGAATGAAATAACCGTCCAGTCCCAGGTGGTTTTCAATAGCTCTCCAAGTAATATCAGTCCGTAATGAAAACTTTAAAATATCCTGGTCAGCTACAATAATAATCGGATTGCTATAATTTTACTGCAATGTTGGATATATGTACGGATAGGTAGAAATAATTTCTCTGCGCTTTAGTGTTCTGATAAACGAACACCACGAAAATGACTGATAAAGACAAAACAATCATGAAGAACTCAGGAAATTGCAGCGTATTACGTTTAGCTAGTAATACTAGAGTGTTTTATGAAACTATTAGTGCTTTGTTTTCCATTACAACCTGTTTCACAAAAATCTTTCATCCCAAAACCTTTTGAAACTGCACCGGTTGACGATGCTTAAACAAATGCTATTGAGAACCACTTATCCCTCATTTGTGCAACACACTCGTTCTCGGAGCAATGCAGACTGCGAGGAAATGGCGAAGACTGAAATCAACACTTTTTAAGTCAATGGATGCAGAGACAGAAGTGTTCATTCCTCATAGCTGGATTTAATTTACGTTGTGGGCCTTGGGCTTTGGGCCAGTCCCTAACCAATCGCAGTAGTTTATTCCCCTTTGATCCTGCCGAACTTTGATGTGGCTGAGAATATATATGTATGTATATAATGTGTTTCTCCTTAATAAAATTACGTTACCCAGTGAAAAATCTTTTCCCGTTCCAGCGTTACTGACTGCTGTTATATTATGGTTCACATATTGGTTCCATCCCACCTTGAACAGAATTATATTTGTATTTCTTAGGTTATTGAATTAACTTGCTTTTAGTAATAAACTCTATGTTTATTGTTTCTATAAACCTATTATTGTCAGGTACACGAAGGATTTGTTTCAAATAGCCATTTTTAAGAGATAAAGAAGACATTGATGGTGTAGAACTCATGAAAAATCTATTCTTAAGACATTAATTGTTCTAGTAAGAAGTCATGCCCAGTGGGACACAGTAGTTTCTGCGCGTGGATAAATACTCGGCAATGACATTGCCTAGCGATCGCGCATTACCGTTAATTGGCAGAATTTTGAATTTATAGGCTATTGGATCAGGTCGCAGAGGCTTGATAGTGTCTACCCGTTTGCCTTGTATCTTAAAGGTCCTTAATTTAATTTAATTTCAGATTTTCCCCAATCGAGCCTCAGTGGGAACATCATCACTCACTGGGAAATGCAGGTAAATCCAGATGACGAGTCCAAAATAGGACGAAACGCGTATCCTGGATTCCACTGCTAGTCACCATCCACCAGATAAATGAAAGGTCCTTAGTTTGAGCCCCAATGGGTGCGTGCTGATGAAGAGTCCAAAACTAGAACGAAACAGCTGTTCACTACTCTAAACAGATTTTGCAATGGCTCTCCAACCGACGTCAGTTCATGATGAAATCCTGCAACCAAGCAAATCCACGCAGACCAACACTTGAATATTAATTGTTCTATTGTTTGTATTCGCGAATATTTACACCCAAACAGCTTATAGTTGCTGTTGTGTTCATGACCAGTTTTAATGTTAAATGAACTAAGTGAATACATTTTACTTCTTTTCAGTTATTCATTTGTCGATATCATTAGGCTAAAAACAAATGTGATGGTCTTGTAGTGCACCTACTGCTGTTTTAAATTTTTGTTACAAAAGGCATAAATGTCCACCTACTCAAACATCATTTATTTGGACCTTTTCCAAGTGCTATTAACACGTAGATTCTCTGAGTCAGTGGTTCAGCTATACCAGCTAGATTAGTCCTAATATCTTTCAATAAACAATCTTGACATTTTCTTATTTCATTCAGCTTTCCAGCTCAGCAGAGCCCGTTACTAGTTAACCGAGTTTTTTTTATTTACCTTTTGTTTTCAGTACTTACACGTTGGTGAGGGAATTGGTATATTGGGCAATTAGGTGAACTAAGTTTAGTGAGATCTTGTATAGTTCAGCTAAACAATAGCACTCGACCACCACCTACAACGCGCCCAACAATACCAACAACGGAGACAGAGCTATCAGTGAACACCAACCCCCCGACGAAATCAGAAGTCCTGAAGGCAATCAAGATGCTAAAAGCTGGGAAAGCAGCAGGACCAGATGGAATCCCAGCAGAAGCATTGAAAATGGACCCAGAGACAACAGCGGACTTGATGACGCCACTACTGGAGAAGGTGTGGAAAGAAGGCAAAGTACCCCGAGGATTGGAAGAAAGGATACTTATTCCAACTACCAAAGAAAGGAGACCTAGGTCAATGAAAGAACTGGCGCGGAATTATGCCCCTGTCTATCCCAAGCAAAATAATAAGCCACATCATCCCGCAGAGAATCAAACAAGCCCTGGATGAAGAACTTCGACCGGAACAGGCTGGATTCAGGAGAAACAAGTCATGTATTGATCAGGTCGCCACATTACGGATCATCATTGAACAAAGCCTGGAATGGCAGTCACCTCTCTACCTCAACTTCATCGACTTTGAAAGGCCTTTGACAGCGTCGATCGAGAGGTGATTTGGAAACTACTTCGCTACTACGGGGTGCCACCGACAATTATACATCTCATCCAACAGCTGTACGACAATGCTGCATGCCAAGTAATCCACAACGGTTACAACGGCTACAACGGAAACTTACGGAACCCTTTGAAGTGAGGACAGGAGTAAGATAAGGCTGCCTATTATCGCCAATGATTTTCCTGATTGCAGTAGACTGGATAATGCGACAAACAGACAGCGGGCAATGAGGAAACAGGCATAAAATGGACTCACGCAAAAAGCTTGGAGGATCTGGACTTCGCCGATAATGCTTTATGTCTGATTTCCCACAAACTGGAAGATATGCAAGTGAAAAGTAACAAGTTGGCAGAAGAAGCATCCAGAGAATATACGCCTTCAGGTGAACACAGAGTAAACCGATGTGGTGATGAAGATTCCTGGCCAACACCAACAGCAACAACAACAGACAGCAATCAGCATAAATGGAAGGAACCTGAAAGAAACTACCTCCTTTACCTACCTGGGAAGCATCGTTTCAACTACAGGCGGACGGAACTGACGAGGATATCAAAGCAAGAATCGGAAAAGCAAGACAAGCTTTCACCACTCTGAAGTCTGTGTGGAGGTCAACAGCACTCAGGATCAAAATGAAGATAAGATCCGGATTTTCAACACCAATGTGAAGTCAGTCGGTGCTACTATACGGATCAGAGACTTGCACTGCGCGTCATAAAGAGCATCTCAAACAAACTACAGACCTTCATCAACAGACACTTGTCTTCGCTCAATACTACTCAAGATCAGATGGCCGGCCAGAAAAGATCAGCAACAGAGAGGGATCTCTGGCAATGAGCGAACCAACACAGCGGGAACCGATTGTGAATCAAATAGGCAGGGAGAAATGGAGATGGGTTCGCCATACTCTGAGGAAACAAGCGATCAAGTGACATCACTAGACAAGCGATTGCTCCAGTGGAACCCGAAATGGAAGCGGCGAGTTGGTCGTCAGTGCATGGATGCCACGGAGGAGTAGATCATGTGTAGAGGAGATGAAAACGTGTGGGCAGACATGGAGCCAGGTGAAGACTGTAGCAGAGAACCGAACGCAATGGAGACGCACGGCTGAAGCCCTATGTTCCTCTAGGAATTAAAAGAAACAATAATAATACAATAATAAATAAACAATAGCACCCATCAGTACCTAACAGGTTGGAATTTTGCAGTTATGCACGTTGATTTTAACTAGGCAAAGGGAAGAAATTTTTGAAACAGAATATGAAAGTGTTAAAGACAATAAATCTGAGTCAAGTACATATGCATGAAGTATGAAGTATGTGATACATGCGACAATCTGAAATTTTACAATTTTTTGTTTTCTTCATTTCTAAAAGACTGGTCGTAATGGCGTCACTATATCCGTTCCTCCCAGCAATCAGTTGTTATCTTTGGCCAAGAATAATATTCAAAGCTGGGTAAAACATACGAAAACACTTCAGAGTTTAAGATTAAAGCCGGGGGAACAAATTAAATTTATGAACAGGGGTGATAAACAGGCTTGGTTATCAAGTGGACCATACAATGGTATCTTTGTTCACAATACGGGAGGAGGAATTTCTGTGGCCGAAGTAAGTCTTAGCATATTTCACTATTTCCGTCCCTTGTACATATATATATGTTTAACTTTTGGCTAAAACGCCAGGGGAGGGCGTTTTAAGTAAGAATGATATAGTTTCTCTAGTTTACAGAATACAGATAGATGTTCATTAATCATTAAAGAATTTCTCATATCAGTACTCCCTATACAACACCATCATATTATATGCTAATATATTTTTGACTGGCTATGATCAGAAAACGTAGTCCTTTTAAAACAACCGACTATCGTGACACTTACTTAATCATTCTACACTTCATGTGTCATGTCAATCAATAGAAAAAATTGGGATACATTTCTTCTTTTGTTTGAATGAAAATTAGTCACACCACACCAGCAATTATAGAGACATATATGTATATCAAGTAAGGATTCTGTCAGCTTGTTGCAAGTTGTGCTTATCATATCAAAGTTTGTGATTAAGAAACGTTATTTCTGTAAAGCTATTATATCTGGCTTTCCGGTATGCATTCGGATAGTTTGAATTCGGCTTTACAGGAGAGCAAATTCATTCCAGTCAATGAAATCCACAACAGTTAGTCTAAGCGACGTAGGAAGGTGTAGACTTCCTGATTGGTTGGGGTCCTCGGGACGGTAAAAACCGATGGTTGGAAACAATTGGTGACATGGCTCAAAGTGATCGTTCTCAGTGGCTGGTGCAGATGCATCCACTCCTTGTGACTGACTTATGATTTCCAATGAAACTGTTTTGTTCTTCGTTATTACTATTCCTTTGTCTCACACCTCTGTTTACTGTCTATAATATGCATTTCTCCTACTTTCTTCTTTTCTTGCTTTGTGTGCTACATGGAGGGAGTGTGGCGACTTGAACTGGCGCACATATGTGCAAAGTTCTATGTCGAAAACAGACCGACCGACCGACCGAAATTCATTCCACATACACGTAGAAAGAATTAAAAGTGTATTTATGTCAAATGCAAATGCGTTGGTCCAATTAAAACTTTCCCATTCTGGATTTGAATATCTTGTATCTTCATCCTTGTAGACAGTGAAATATGTTAAGTATTCGTATTCTAGGAGCATCTGTTGCGTAGTTTTCTTCATGAGGATCAAAATAATGTATTGATTTATCGGGGAGTAGAAACAACTTCATCCCTACTGAAGAAGAACACACTCGTGATAAACTATGACTATAACTAATACGGTGCGTCTGTGGTATAGCGGTTAAGACGCTCGCCGACCATGCACATGGTCCGGGGTTCGATCTCCGGCTGACGCACTCCTTTACCTCGCTGAGCCAGAAATAATGCTGGTAAAGAGGAAAGGTTGGGCATTAGGCTAGCAATCCCATCCTGTAACAAATAAACACTGCTGCAGAAACTTCAAGCCACTAGCTTGAAGACCTATGTTCCACTGGGAACGTGACGGGAAAAAATAACTAATACGGCCTCTAGCAGTTATAATTAAAGGTAAGTTAGCATCAAACAGTAAGCTACTAATTCACTGACATGAATAGTTGTTTATCATATACACCAACCAGTAATACTTGCTAGCAAGGTGGAGGTGATCTGATCCCCAGACGGCCGTTTCACTTGTTTGGGGCTGAGATCATCAGTGGTGTAACAGGTTCGACTTAGCTCAAACAGATGAATAAGGCATTAAGAAGACAAAATTTCGCGAGATGATATCATTTCGTAGTTTCTTTACAACCGCTTTACAACTAACATGGTTAACAATAATAAAATAAAGTTCATGACAATTACTCAGTTAAATAAAAACAAAAAGTACATCCTAATGACCAGTCATATTTAGATAGGTCATGTTGTCCAGGGTAGGCGAAGATTGAAGTCTGTTGATTTTTGTACACACAGTTTAGGCTGTATGTGATGAATCCAAATTGCTTCCATCACCTTCAATAACCAACCTTGAATTAGAGTTATGTGATGAAATAATTGTGAAACAGTCATTAATGTTGATTGATTTTGTGACCTGACATTAATAAGTGTTTTGCAATGGATGATGCTGGATTTCTATTCAGATTAATCGCGTTGGGATTTTCTATATGATTTAGTAGCCATTTTGAAATATGTTCTTTTCGACGACATTGGAACATTCTGTTGGTTCTACCTATATAGGTGTCACTGCAGCTGTAGGTGAACTTGTAGATACAGTTTGAAGTACAGTCCACAGAATTTCGTCCTTTAATCGTAGGTACAGGGATCGAAAGTGTTCGGCAAATGAGAAAAAGAGATGCGGCGTAGAATGTACGTTTGATGGCTGACCGAAGTCTTTGAGCTGTCAACTGCATAATCTGGCCGCCCTTGAATGGTAGGTTGTTAAAGATAGCTTTCTTTGGTACAGAATCTGTCTTTTCGACGTTTCGCGGTTTTTCTCTACTGTGACAAGTGATAAAGTTCTCCGGATAACCATTAGCTAATAAAACTGAATGTATATTTCGAAACTCATCCATCAATGTGTCACTGGTGCATATTTTTCGGGCCCTTGAGAACAAACATTTCACTAGGGAACGTTTATACTGGATAGGAACAAAACTGGTAAAATGAAGATATTGTCCACTCCATGTCTGTTTACGACGAACCACTTCAAACCACTGGATTTTTCAGCTAAGTACTTGCGCTGATTGGTACCATTATCAATAAAAATTCATCGTTTGCAAATTCAGTTGCAGTTTCGAATTTACGCGGTATGATCAAGTGAAATGTCACTATGTGAACATAATTATTCGGATACAACCGATTACACTGTTGATGAGGTTGACTCAAAACAAGTGAAATGGCTATATGGTGCTTAGTTCACCTCCGTCCTGCCAGCAAGCACTACTGATTGATGTGTGTGTGTGGCATACACCTACTCATTTCAATCAGTCAGTAGTATATGTATATATTTTTTATCCCTTCACGTTCCCAGTGGAACATAGGGCTTCAAGCTAGAGGCTCGAAGTTTCGGTAGCAGTGGTGTTTATTTTTTCCGGGATGGGGTTGCTAGCCTTATGCCCAACCTTTCCTCTTTACCAGCTTTTATTTCTGGCTTAGCAAGGTAAAGGAGTGCGTCTGTGGCCGGAGATCGAACCCCGGACCATGTGCTAGGTTGGTGAGCGTCTTAACCGCTGTGCCATCGACGCCTTTCTCAGTAGTATATCGTTTTATGCAATTATGTTAGCTTTCTTTGATATAAGAATAGAACACAGGCACTGTGGCAGAGTACAATTTCAGAATGCAGCAAATTTAATCGATAAGATCTCAGTGTGTTATAGAATATTCTTTACTGATGACGTTTTGAACACAGTTTTAATTGCTCACAATAATATCAAGGCGCTTTCTTGATTCCGGCTTGTAGTATCATTCAGATCATAGTATGTTATCTGAATGATTTGCTTTCTCAAGAAAACTTTGGCGAAGTTTCACTCCTTTGAACTGTGTACACTGCAAACTGCGAATTGATTTAGAAATTATGAAGATGTCTAAAGATTGACATCTGCTTGTGCGTCGGTGGCACACTGGTTAGGACTCTCGACGACCATGCACATGGTTCGGGGTTCGATCTCCGGCCACAGACGCACTCCTTTACCTCGCTAAGCCAGAAATAATGCTGGTGAAGAGAAAAGGTTGGGCATGAGGCTAGCAATCCCATCCTGTAAAATAAACACACTGCTACCGAAACTTCAAGCCACTAGCTTGAAGCCATCCTATGTTCCACTGGGGAAAGTGAAGGATAAAAAAATAATCTATGCGAAATTCTATCATGATCTGTTTGTATTTATCACTTTAAGTTCTTATCTGCCACTGCAGATTTCTATATATTCAAAAATAATTATAATATTTCGCTGTGTATCACCTTTTTTTTAACATACCTATCTTAGCTAGCAAACATGCTAAAAGTAGGCGGTCGCCTAGTTGGCCTGGAAGGAGATTTCGGAGGACAGCAGGAATTGTTTATGATAGAGCATTATCCAAGAGGTTCCCTTCGACGGGTATCTATAATGTATTTCACAGGTGTTGCTTCACCTGACAGTTATCACCCTGTGACGCAAGAGTAAGAATTGTTTATACGCATTTATACATCTGTTTGCGTATTTCAAATGAACTAAATGTGTTATTCATTTCAACATAATAGGTTGTTTAAAAACAATATGGAAATAATAATTTACACAATGATTTGTATGTTTGTTTCAAGTTAATGTGGCAATACAATAATCTTTTACTGAATATATATATATATAAGATGAGGATAAACCAAAGGAGAAAAATAATGAATAAAATTATAACATTGGTTTTTGCAAACCATGTTGTCTTTATAATGACAAATTTCGGCAAAGAAATATTTACCTTTTACGAATTAGGTCCATGTTAATAACAGCAGAACAAGCTGGATCCAGGAAAGGCAAATCATGTTCTGACCAAATTGCAACTCTACTCATTATCATCGAACAAAGCATGGAATGGCAATCAAATCTCTACCTCAACTTCATAGACTTTGAGAAGGCCTTCGACAGCGTTATTCAACAGCTGTACGACAACGGCACATGTCAAGTGATCCACAACGGAAAACTCAGCGACGTGTTTGGAGTAAACACAGGAGTCACACAAGGGTGCTTATTATCACCAATGATATTCCTAATGGTGGTGGACTGGATTATGCGTCAGACAGTGGGAAACGAGAAGACAGTGATATCCTGAACCAACCGACGTGAAGAACCTAGAAGACCTGGATTTCGCAGAAGATTTATATTTGATGTCACAAAAAATCGAAGACTTACAAGCGAAAACCGACAAACTGGTCGAAGAAGCAGCCGGTGAAGACAGGGCTCCAGGTGAACATAGACGAGACGGATGTCATGAAAATAACCAACCAACCAACCACCACCACCAACAACAACAGAAGGAGCATCACCCAGCGCCAATCACCATCAACGGGAGGGATTTGAAAGAGGTCACTTCATTCACTTATCTAGGGAGAATTGTCTCAACTACAGGAGGAACGGACGAGGATGTCAAATCGAGAATTGGGAAGGCGAGAAACACATTCATCAACCTGAAACCAATCTGGAAATCTTCGTCACTCAGCATCAACAACAAAGTGATTCGGATTTTTCAATACAAACGTCAAGTTAGTCACTTCTTCTATACGGATGAGAAACTTGGCGGGTCACAAAGAATATTTCCAACAGCCTGTTGCAGACCTTTATCAACAACTGTCTTCGCTGGCTCTATACTGAAGATCAGATGGCCGGAAAGAATCACAAACAAGAAACTATGGGAAGGAACAAAACAGGAACCAATCGCCCAACAAATATGCAGGAGAAAATGGAGATGGATTGGACACTCGCTGAGGAAGCCGTTGGGTGACATCGCGCGTCAGGCCATGGCTTGAGTGGAACCCGAAAGGGAAGCGGTGAGTGGGACGTCAGTGCAAGGGTGACATGGAGGAGATCGTGTGAAGAGGAGCTGAAACAGTATGGAATAACATGGATGCAGGTGAAAAGTACAGCAGGAGACAGAATCAAGTGGAGATGTGCAGTTGAAGCCCTATGTTCCAGTAGGAACCCAAGGGAACAATAATAATAATAACACCACACTAACATATGTAACCTTTAAATTGGAATACATGAATTACATATCTAACGGTGATGAGTTTGTTTACAGGCATTTGTTAATGCCAGTATGCAACTAGAGCTGATAATTTACCAATAAATTCAGAGTTAAAAAAATGTAGTAATAGTTATCGCATGAAATTCTGACATTAGCTTAATTACCATACGTCTTGTTTGTAATGAACACAAAGATGAAGGTCACGAAGCCTTCAAAGGCAATTACCTTAACTTAACCAATCTGAATTTTGACTTACCAGTTTGTATTTCGCCTACAACAATGAAATATATCAGAATCCAGCAGAAAATATTAAATTAATGCGTTCAGAAGATACTCATCAGCTGTTTTTCAATCTTGGTCATCTTCACATTTATACATTCTACCCACCCTGTTGTAATTACAAACTATAATTCTATCAGAAGTCTTATCAGTTAATCTGATTCGCTTTCCTGTACTGCATCCGCATAATTCAACCATATTTAAAACTTGACTGACAGAATTCGGTTTGCAGCTGAATGAGGAACTAGATTCACGGTATTAGTAAGTATCTATTGTCAAGTCAAAGTATCCATTACAGCCCAGAAGAGGGTCAGCCGTGAGTCTTAATTGTTCAGTGAGAATATCTCTGACTGAGTGACCCGGAATCGAATCTCAGGAGGGACATGAGCTCCTTCAACAGAATTCAGATACACCTTAATGAAGAGTACCAGAGGGAACGAAACCTAGGTCCAACACTTCCTCTGATTTCACCAAACTATCTAACAACCATTTAGAGTAGAGTCTATTTGATCAGGGCATATTTATCTAAACTTCTTTAGGCTTAGTTCCTCTTGGCACATCAATGCTGAGCTCAAATCCAAACGAGAGGAACGTCTGTCAAATACATCACTTGAAGTGATGTATTTGGAGCAACTTATATCACACATTATTACACACTGTCAGTCTACCTATAAAAATAAACTAAGTTTGTATAGTATTCAAGTTTCTTTGTCAAAAATTTTGAAGTTTTCCATTTAACATCAAGAATATGCCATCAATCTCACATTTATTGTAATTGTTGGTTTTACTGCTATTTGTTTTTTTTTACAGCACAACCATCTCGGACGAATTCCAGTTTGCATCAATACAAGTTAAATGTATTCCAGACAGTAGAGTACTCATATCACTTTGTATTACCATCGTCTTATTCATCTCATTATTCTAACAATCAGATGTGTTCATTATTGAAACGTTCTCATCACATATATACCCTTCACACTGTGAACAGAATTAAGATTTGTCAAATTTATCTTATTTTCAAAAAAAAAGAAATACAAATCATGTCTTCGCTACTTCATTGATACTCAGTATTTGTTGTAGATCATTTATCCTTTCAGTGTTCATTCGAAACAACTTGATGTGTATATTTGAACATTGATTTCGTGTATTCTGTATTTCTTTCGCTGAAGCTGTCCTACTCACAATAATGTCCTTTCAATCTCCTCTCAAATTAGTGATAAAAATTTACTGTTTTTCAACTTGATTACAATTTTGTCAAATTATGTGCATCCTGTAATCTCAGCTGATATATTATGCATGAATGCAGAAACAAAATAAGCAATAAACATACTTGAACTAATTTAGTCTTGTTTATAGCTTTTGTTTTACACAAGAGGTGTACTCGTCTACCAGGTATTTTCGTCTTCGAGTATATAACTTCACGATGGAAGCAAAGAACTGATTCACTGTGCTATACACATTGCTATAAATTGCTTGTGTTACTACTGGTGACCAAGTAAAAAGCAGAGCAGTTTGAGTTATTTCGATATGAATTGTCGAATTAATGCTAGACCGTGTACTTCCCTTAATGTCTAAATTAAAGTTAACTAGATTACGTTCTTAGTTGTTGTAAGAGCCTTGAAAATGTTTTGACTTTTGTTCCAATAAGAAGATGGATGCGTGGTTGATTGACAGGAGACGAACAGTATATGCATATATATATATATATATATTCCCTGAGAGCTATGCAGAGTGTAAGATCAATTCAATTCCCATCCTTGAATCAAGTCCCGGATCAGGCTAGCGTTGATGCAACTCAATTATCCATGCCTAAAGTGTCAATCCCCCTTGTTTAATGAACTGTGTGTGTTTTTACATCGATCCGTTTAGTCAGACAGTTGAACTTATGACCCAATCAGAGTATTTTTGTGAACTGTCCTACTTTGTACTATTCTGTTCAGTTTATCTTATTTATTGATCTTCATCTGTATCAGCCTACCTGGTTAAGTAGCCAATTAAATTCTATCTTTGTGCCTATGCTCTGTATATCTTTTACTTGGGTTCATTCTTCTACTGACTGCTTACCTGAACGGTCGTGTCTGATTCCGGCTAGTTCGCAATTTTGGCTTTGACGTTATTCCGCTCTGATAGCGGTACCTTGCTTTCTATTAAGCGTTGTGCTTTGTACTCTTGAAACCGTTAAGGTTTGTGGTATATATAATTCATGGAAAACTCCCATTGTAACATATGGAAAATCAAAACAAATGATTCAGCGAAGAGACTCTTTTCAACGAATTTATCATCAAGTTGTACAATCATATACATATGGTTTTTAAGAAGTTATATCCGGTGAGGGAATACAAACATAGGTGTGAATGCATAAAATAATAATAATATGAAATGCAATTAAAACTAAAATGTTTGTGATTATAATCATAGTTAAATGTCAAGTGGCAAAGCAAATTAATGTCATATATAGAATAATTCATAGGATGAATAGAACTTGAAAAAGGTGTGTAATTATAAGATTAGTAGACAAATCGAATAAAATAAAAACGTTGCATAAAGGAATTGATTTAGAATGACAAGTGGAACAAGTGAAATAATACCGAAGGCAATTGAAAGTGAGAGTAGTAATAGTAACAATTGAGTTAATAAGGAAGAGTATACAAATTGAATGGACAAAAATGAAAAAAATGAAAAATTGGTAGAGCTAAAATATGATTGTGGATTACCATACTTTAGCATAGAGAGATTAAGACCATGAAAGTTGAAGGGGTTGAATAAACTGTTTCTGTACACAGAGATCTGGCTTTTCTGTTTCGATAGCCAAAGATGGCTTCAGCAATACAGATGAGTCGGGTACGTAGGGATTTGGGTAGATTACTCTTTGCCTTGTAGATGACTTTGAAGGCGGAGGCTATAGAGATAGGGTAATCATTATCGACCAGATGTTCCGTTCAATGGTCGCGCTTCTTATTGCTCCACTTCCACCTTTTCGTAACCATGCAGGATAGTGTTCTTGCGCCCTCTTGGACAAAACTCGTGTCGAACGAGCTACCTAGCTCCACACGAGCAGGTGGATTGATAAACACTCACAGAGTTGGTCAACAGAGGGATCTTTTTCTTCAGGTTATTGAACAATAATGGTTGACTAGTAAAGGCTATTCTCAGGGATGTAGCAGGGAATGTTCTTTTCAGGGACTGTGATATCCTTCGTTTCATGATATCAGAAGCTAAGTCCCCTTTGAATTCCAAGCTCATATAAAGTATCTTCTTGGGTACGGTTGATAAGTCAAGTTCTATCCATCCTATGAATTATTCGATATATGACATTAATTTGCTTTACCACTTGACATTTAACTATGATTATAATCCCAAAAACCTCGCCTAGATTACTAGGTCACTAGTATTCTAGCCGGTCCCAAGCCCGGATAAAGAGGGAGGGTTGGGGCGTGGTGCTAGCAACTCCACCCCAAAAACTTAACCAAATTGCTACAAAAACTTCAACGCACAAATATATTCAAAATTCTACAAATATAAACAATAACCTTGTTTTTCGCTGGAATTGGGGAAGTGAAATGACGCTGGCTAGTGAAAGCCTTCGAGAAGCCAGTCAGCCGATGTGTCTTCTTTCGATGAAAGCAAAAATAAGGATGGGGACGTGGAATGTTCGTACAATGTACGAAACTGGAAAGGCTGCTCAGATAGCCGCAGAAACGAGGAGATATAAAATAGAAGTGTTGGGAATCTGCGAGAGCAGATTGAACCGATGTGGAAAGAGCCAACTACCAACTGAAGAGACAATAATCCACTCCGGTCACCCAGAGGACGATCACGAGCACACCGAGGGAGTAGCCATCATGATGTCACCAACAGCGGCTGAAGCTCTCATGCAGTGGGAACCAATCTCCTCCAGGATAATGACAGCCAGGTTCAACTCTAAAGGAAGGAAGGTTACAATCATTCAATGCTATGCGCCCACAAACGCCTCAGAAAAAGAGAAGAAGGAGTATTTCTACAGTCAACTACAAACAGTAATGGACAACGTCCCAAAGAGCGATATCAAAATCCTGATGGGTGATATGAATGCGAAACTGGGAGGAGACAATACAGGAAGAGAACTCACCATGGGTCGTGAGGCCCTCGGTGAAATGAACGACAATGGTGAACTCTTCTCAGACTTCTCTGCCTTCAATGATTTGATGATTGGTGGCAGTGTGTTCAAACACAGGGATATACACAAGGCGACATGGATTTCACCAGATGGACACACCAAAAACCAGATAGACTTCATTTCAATCTCAAGGAAGTGGAGACGGAGCCTACTGGACACAAGATCGAGGAGAGGAGCAGATGTGGGTTCAGACCACTATCTAGTACAAGGGACTTTCAAGGTGAAGCTGAAAGCCTCGAGGATACCTGGGGATAGGCCACAATGCAAGTTCAACACGCAAAAACTGAAGGACACAATCACACAGGACATTTTCACTGCAACGGTCACAGCGAAGCAGGAAACACTACCTGGCACCACTGAGGAATCATCCGTGGAAGACCATTGGAACTCTCTGAAGGTAATTTTCAACGAAACGTGTTCAGCGGTTTTAGGAAGAAAGAAGAAACAAGAAAAGGAGTGGCTATCAATGGACACTTGGAAGCTAATAGAGGAGAGGAGAATGGTGAAAGAGAAAATGATTCAATGCAAAGACGGACGAGAGAAAGAGACGCTGAGCTCAACTTACACAGCACTGGACAAAGAAGTGAAGAAGAGTGCCAGGAAGGACAAAAGACAATTCTACGACAACCTGGCCACTGAAGCTGAGAAGGCAGTAGGCAAAATGGACCTGAGGACACTATATCAGATAACCAAGTCGCTATCCGGGAAGAGATCAACACAGTTGAAGCCTATAAAAGACAGCCAAGGGAACCCAATTACCAAGGAAGAAAGACAGATTCAACAATGGGCGGACCACTTCGAAGGACTCTTGAACCGACCACCAACTACAACCCGTCCAGAAATACCAACAACAGCGCGTACACAACTGCAAGTTGACATCGATCCTCCAACGAAAGCCGAAGTCCTGAATGCAATCAAGCTTCTGAAAGCTGGAAAAGCAGCTGGACCAGATGGAATACCCCCTGAAGCACTGAAAGTGGACCTAGAGAAGACAGCAGATATGCTGACTCCTTTGTTGCCAAAGGTCTCGAAGGAGGGAAAGGTGCCTACTGACTGAAGGATAGGTTAACTCGTGAAACTACCGAAGAAGGGCGACTTAGGACTCTGCAAGAACTGGCGAAGAATCATACTCCTATCGGCGCCAAGTAAAATTCTGAGTCACATCATCCTGGAGAGAATAAAGGACGCACTGGATACAGAACTCCGCCAACCAGAACAAGCTGGATTCAGGAAAGGCAAATCATGTTCTGACCAAATTGCAACTCTACGCATTATCATCGAACAAAGCATGGAATGGCAATCAAATCTCTACCTCAACTTCATAGACTTTGAGAAGGCCTTCGACAGCGTTGACCGTGAAGTAATTTGGAAACTACTCGAGTACTACGGCCTACCCCAAATATTCATCAACCTTATTCAACAGCTGTACGACAACGGCACATGTCAAGTGATCCACAACGGAAAACTCAGCGACGTGTTTGGAGTAAACACAGGAGTCACACAAGGGTGCTTATTATCACCAATGATATTCCTAATTGTGGTGGACTGGATTATGCGTCAGACAGTGCATGGAAACGAGAAGACAGAGATATCCTGGACCAACCGACGTGAAGAACCTAGAATACCTGGATTTCGCGAGTGATGTTGTTGTTGTTTGATGTCACACAAAATGGAAGACTTACAAGCGAAAACCGACAAACTGGTTGAGGAAGCAGCCAGAGGAGACAGGACTCCAGGTGAACATAGACAGGACTGAAGTCATGAAAATAACCAACAAACAACAACATTATCAGCAGCAACATCCAGCGCCAATCACCATCAACGGGAGGGATTTGAAAGAGGTCACTTCATTCACTTATCTAGGGAGCATTGTCTCAACTATAGGAGGAACGGACGAGGATATCAAATCGGGAATCCGCAAGGCGAGAAACACATTCATCAACCTGAAACCAATCTGGAAATCTTCCGCTGTCACTCAGCATCAACAACAAAGTGATTCGGATTTTCAATACAAACGTCAAGTCAGTCACTTCTTCTATACGATGATCAGAAACTTGGAGGCGGGTGACAAAGAATATTTCCAACAGCCTGTTGCAGACCTTTATCAACAACTGTCTTCGCTGGCTCTATACTGAAGATCAGATGGCCGGAAAGAATCACCAACAAGAAGCTATGGGAACAAACAAAACAAGAACCAATCGCTTAACAAATATGCAGGAGAAAGAAGTGGAGATGGATTGGACACTTGCTGAGGAGGCCGTTGGGTGACATAGCGCATCAGGCCAGTGCTCGAGTGGAACGCGAAAGGGAACCGGCGAGTGGGACGTCCAAGGGTGACATGGAGGAGATCGTGTGAAGAGGAGTTGAAACAGTATGGACTAACATGGATGCAAGTGAAAAGTAGAGCAGAAGACAGAAGCAAGTGGAGGCGTGCAGTTGAAGCCCTATGTTCCACTAGGAACCCATGGGAATAATAATAATAATCACAAACATTTTAGTTTTAATTGCATTTCATATTATTATTATTATTTTATGCATTCACACCTATATATAATTATTGATTTGTTTATTAATAGTACCGTAGCAACAGTGACCGGCTTCTTGTTTGTTCTGGACCGGGATAGTCTTTATCTACGCGTGACTTAATTTCAAGCGATATTGCGCGCACAGTGAGGTTTTGATGCAAAACACCGTAATTGGTGTCTATTTAAATAATAAAAGCTATAATACCATAAAAGAAACTAGTAGACTCGTGTCTGTTTTACTGTTCTGATCCATTTTAACTCTAACCGCTTTAACCACATAAGCGATTTCTTTCGAAGTTATACAATTCGCCAATAGTAAATTTATGATGTTTACCCTGATATCCTTAATAACTATATCATAAACTGTTGCTTAAATACAAATTCAACCTATAAGCGTCTCATGAATTCATCATGATCACTATACTAACATATTCACAGTTACCAGTTTGTATCGCTAAGTGTTAATCGAGTCCCATTCATTGAAATACATACTTGATGACCTGATATGCTTGAGTTTATGATTTTATTCTGTAGCGAAGTGGAGGATGATGTTAACAAATTCGCTTTCTGAAGATATTCTGTGGTATAGACTGGTTCAGCTGTCTTCGAGCATAGGTGTCTGCGTTCTATCTCCCGTGTGTGTGAAGTGGTATAATAAGGTGAGCAATATTGAGGTTACGCCATCGGTCGAGTGCTAGGTAATGAGGGGAAATCAGTCGACGAGACTGCGAAATTACATCGACTGAGGTGGTTAGGACATGTGCTACGTATGCCTGGTTATCGCCTTCATCGACAATGGGCAATGTTAGCTGATATAAGGTCAGGCCGGAAAAGAGCTAGCACATGGTGGTCAAACCAAAACATGGCACCAGTCAATGAAATCCACAACAGTTAGTCTAAGCCACGTAGGAAGGTGTAGACTTCCTGACTGGTTGGGGTCCTCGGGACGGTAAAAACCAATGTTTGGAAACAATTGGTGACCTGGCTCAAAATCGTTCTCAGTGGCGGAGATGAATCCATTCCTCGTGACTTATGATTTCCAATGAAACTGTTTTGTTCTTCGTTATTACTATTTCTTTGTCTCACACCTCTGTTTACTGTCTCTAATATGCATTTCTCCTACTTTCTTCTCTTGCTTTGTGTGCTACATGGAGTGCATCGACTTGAACTGCCTCACATCTTTGCAAAGTTCTATGTCGAAAACAGACAGACAAACATAGACCGGTAGATTTGTTTATTCACTTGACTGTAATCAATTAAGCATATTGATGATTTTAGATACCCATTTAACTGATATAATGTTGAGATTAATTTTGTGGAATCATCCATAGTTCTATTGAATTTGTGTTATAAATGACAGGAGAAGTTGAACAGATGATGGCAGGTGTTTCGTCATTAGAAATCAGTGGTTAATTCATTCATTCCTTCTCACTGTCGTTTAATCAGTCAATGCTTGTATCTCTTGAATGCACAGTTTCAGTTATTCAGGCACTATGAAATGATTTTCCATGGCTTAGTTTTCTTCTCTTAAGTTATAACAGTAATTTCTGTTTCAGAATAGATTTAAGATGAAGGAGGCGACGGGGTATTTGGAATTCAGACAACAATATAGAAGAGTTTATTTACAGATTGGATAGTGCGACAAACAGCGGGCAATGAGGAAACAGACGTAAAATAGACTCACATAAAAAACTTGGAGGATCTGGACTTCGCTAATGATATATGTCTGATTTCCCACAAACTGGAAGGTATGCAAGCGAAAAGCAATAAGTTGGCAAAACAAGCATCCAGAGAAGATAGGACTTCAGGTGAACAAAGAGAAAACAGAGGTGATGAAGATTCCTGGGCAAGGAAAACAACAACAGACAACGATCAGCATACATGGAAGGAACCTGAAAAAAGCAACCTCCTCTACCTACCTGGGAAGCATCGTTTCAACTACAGGCAAACGGAACTAAGGAGGATATCAAAGCAAAAATCGATCGGAAAAGCAAGACAAGCTTCACTACTATCAAGTCTGTGTGGAAGTCAACAGTCAGCACTCAGCATCGAAAATAACATCCGGATTTTCAACTCCAATGTGAAGTCAGTCAGTGCTACTCACTATACGGATCAGAGACTTGCACTGCGCGTCATAAAGAGCATCTCAAACAATCTACAGACCTCAATCAACAGCCAGTTGTCTTCGCTCAATACTCAAGATCAGATGGCTGGCCAGATCAGCAACAGAGAGGGATCTCTGGCAATGAGCGAACCAACACAGCAGGAACCGATTGTGAAACAAATATGCAGGAAGAAATGGAGATGGATTGGCTGGCCATACTCTGAGGAAACCATCAAGTGAGTGACATCACTAGACAAGCCATTGCTCGAGTGGAACCCAGCCGAAAGGGAAGCGGCGGCGAGTTGGTCGTCAGTGCAAGGGTGACTTGGAGGAATAGGTGATGTGTAGAGGAGATAAAAACGTGTGGGCAGACTTGGAGCCAGGTTAAGACTCTTACAGAGAACCGAACGCAACGGAGACGCACGGCTGAAGCCCTATATTCCTCCAGGAATTGAAGGAAACAATAATACAATAATATAATAATTCCTTATGCATCTTTTAACTCGACTGATTATCATAAAAACATTCTTCAGTTAATTATCATTTACTGGGCATTTTTTCATTTTAATAATAAAGTCATTGTAAATAACACTGTGATAGACACAGCATCATTCATAGTCACATTTCCAAAACACCTGAGATAGTTTTTAATCTAAAAAATTATCGCTTCACTCATCTGAATTATATACGCTACTAGTTCAACAACAACTAGTCCAAAAACTCATGGGAATTTTCCGTGTTTATAGCTATAACTGTAACGTTTCAAATCGTTTCCAAAACACGTCTGGAATCGAATGTTTACATGTATGGAGAAGGGGCGTAAATTCACTGAACAAAATTAATTTTTATTAACTGACGTTCCGCCCATAGAAACCAAAATTAACTGATGGACAGATATATTGAATTGAAGTACGATTAGATAAGGCATAGGTGAAAACCGATAGATAAGCTTTAGCTAAAACATTTTACTGAATGGGTGGTAGTAGAGCGAAGAAGCATATGACTGCATTGTTTCGTGGGTTTATTACACTAGTTGACGGAGTTTGGACACTCTCACCTACCTAAATAATTGGCTGTTATCATATACGATAATACGATGGTGAATATAAATTTTGCAATTAGTCATAATAGTAGTAATGATAATGATAATAATAATAGTAATAATAATAATGGTCTTATCAATAATAAGGATGAAAAAGTGAGGCAATCTGTGATAACACGAATAATGAAAAACAGCATGATTAAACAAACAACTGTTCAGGTGGAAGTAGTCAATAAAGGCTAGTAAAAACAAATGAACCGATTAAGTAATGTTAGATTGTAAGGGAAGGAAATGAAACACGTTTATAATGAAGATGTGATAAGATTAAGGGATCATATACCACTAGACTTTACAGAACAGAGGCCTACTCATTTCACTGGGCAAATTAATTTTCTAAATCATGGAAAATTCCCATTGTAACATATAGAAAATCAAAACAAATGATTCAGCGAAGAGACTCTTTTCAACGAATTTATCATCAAGCTGTACAATCGTACATACACATATGGTTTTTAAGAAGTTATATCCGGTGAGGGAATTGAAACATAAGTGTGGATGCATGAAATAATAATAATAATATGAAGTGCAATTAAAACTAAAATGTTTGTGATTATAATCGTAGTTAAATGTCAAGTGGCAAAACAAATTAATGTCATATATAGAATAATTCATAGGATGAATAGAACTTGAAAAAGGTGTGCAATTATAAGATTAGTAGACAATATTACGTAACGTTTTTATTTTTTCGAATCGTCTACTAATCTTATAATTACACACCTTTTTCAAGTTCTATTCATCCTATGAATTATTCTATATATGACATTAATTTGTTTTGCCACTTGACATTTAACTACGATTATAATCACACACACTTGCACTTCATATTATTATTATTTCATGCATCCACACTTATGTTTCAATTCCCTCACCGGATATAACTTCTTAAAAACCATATGTGTATGTACGATTGTACAGCTTGATGATAAATTCGTTGAAAAGAGTCTCTTCGCTGAATCATTTGTTCTGATTTTCTAAATTAATTTTCATCCAGTATATTAAATCAAGGTTGCTACAGTTTGTTTTCTACTACTCATTCAGTTATTTCTTTTTAACATGAACTGTACTCAAGCACATTTCAAGAGTTTACAACTTACCGGTAGCCATCTTTGGTATGAAATAGAAATAAAACCTAGTGAGGTTGATTTTAGTAAGTTTCAAGTCAAATGGTTAACACTGTCAGTTGTTATTTTACTTATTAATTGTGTATAGTACATAGTCAGTAATTTGTGATACATCACAGTGAGAAATCTTTTTGATGTGGTTGTGTTCTCTGAGCTAGCTGGATATTTAATTTGCGAAGCTTTCATCACCCTACTAGGTGACATCTTCAGCGCATACTTTGGTTTGAAGTGAGCTTTTAGATTTCTCCACGAGTTTATTAATCATCTCTCCCGAAGACCTTGGACGTGGTTGGTTGCTTTGGTGTGTGTAACAACTGCGGAAAATACTACATTGGCCAAAGTGGACGTCCTCTTCTTCTTCGTATCCACGAACATAAACTAGCCGTCAAAAGACATGAAATCTACTCCCTCATATCACTACATAGAGACAACCATGGATATCAGTTCGATTGGGACAATGTTCAAATATTGGACGGAGGAAACAACAAAAATGCTAGAGAATTTTTAGAAGCTTGGCATTCCAGTGAATCGTCAATCAATAGACACATCGAGATTGACAAAATTTATCAACCGATAAGAAAGAAACCTCACACATACAAAGGGTCAAAGTTCAAGTCAAAGAAACAATCAGTTCCAATACAAGTAGCCTAGAAGGTGTGAAGTACGTCGGTGGCATAGCGTTTAGGACGCTCACCGACCATGCACATGGTCCGGGGTTCGATCCCCGGCCGACGTATTCCTTTACCTCGCTGGTGAAGAGGAAAGGTTGGGCATGAGGCTAGCAACCCCATCCTGTAAAATAAACACTGCTACAGAAACTTCAAGCCATTAGCTTGAAACCCTATGTTCCACTGGGGAACGTGAAGGAAAAAAAGAAGGTGTGAAAACACACAAAAACAACCAATCAAGTCCAAGGTCACCCACCGGGAGAGATGATTAATAAACTCGTGGAGAAATCTAAAAGCTCACTTCAAATTGAAGCATGCGCTGACGATGTCACCTAGTAAGTAGGGTGATGAAAGCTTCTCAAATTAACTATCCAGCTCAGAGAACACAACTACATCAAAATCATCCACTTGAGCTACAAATCTTCTCCATCATATCTAAGTGAGAAATCTGTACCCTATCAGCTTGTGATTTGCTATCTGATGTAATTATGTTCTCCCCGATGACAACTTTCACTTCTTTTGTTATCACTAGCTGTTGCAGCTTATACATCTATATATCTCTATATATAGGTATTAACATACTCAGTTTAATTCGCTTCATATTTGTAATATGAAGACGAATTTTCATCTTAAATAATTAAGTCTGGTGAATCCCGTATACATACTGAGAGACTGTAAGTAGGAGTATGTGATTGTGTTTCTGAATCCTGTGTTGGCCTTTTGTGAATTTCAAATACATAGTGTTGGACAGTTAGACAGGCGAGTGTCTCACTTTTATTGGGGGAATCCCGTATGAGATGACTTGGAAGGAGTTTTGTTTCAAACAGATATTTATCTCTGATAGGTGATTTCTTCTATAAAATATTCTTAATTGTCAACACATTTGTAAGAAATTATATTTGTAAAATCTCAGCGAAATTGAAATGAGTAATTCCAACTGTTTTTGAGTTCGGCAATCTGGTCCAAACTTCTTCAGGGAAATTAATCGAAATTAACATAACACGGGTTTATATATAAAAGGCACATTTTTTGTTTTTAAAAACCTTGTCCAATCATGAGTCATTCAACAAGTATCAACAAGTATAATAAACAAAATTTTATGAGCTGTGATCAAAATTTGACCCCGGACTTACAAATATTGGTCTACCTTTGTTAAACACTTTAAACAGAGGGTGTATGTGTGTGTGTGTAGGTAAACATTTGTAGAACATTTCTTAACGTCTCCATAAGAAGATATGGACAGTCGAGAATTTTGACCAAGTATTAATAATTAGTGATACATATCCATTTTTTATTTATTAATAAGAACTTGAATTATTTTGCAATCGAATTAAATTAACACAGAAACTGTGTAATTGGAACAATCATCGTGTTTTCACTCTCCGTTGTCTGCAACAGAATGCATATCCTAAATCCGTAGCTGTCGAGTCACCTGATAACTCCAGTAGGTCGAATAAAGCAGCTCAATCTTCAGAAAGAAGACAAAGCAATAAGTCCGACAGGGTGCTTCAACCAAACTCTAATCCTAAACACTATAATAATTTTGAAAATACGTCTAATCATAAAATTCTAGATACGAACAGTTTGAACAGACATGAAGGCGTGATGTTAGCTGATGCATAGGAAATCCTTATTAATAAATAAAAATGGATATGTATCACTAATTATTAATACTTGGTCAAAATTCTCGACTGTCCGTATCTTCTTATGGGATGTTTAAGGGATGTTTTACAACTGTTTACGCACACACACACACACACATACACCCTCTGTTTAAAGTGTTTAACAAAGGTAGACCAATATTTGTAAGTCCGGGGTCAAATTTTGATCACAGCTCATAAAATTTTGTTTATTATACTTGCTGAATGACTCATGACTGGACAAAGTTTTTAAAAACAAGTGATGTTCCTTTTATATATAAACCTCTGTTATGTTAATTTCGATTAATTTCCCTGAAGAAGTTTGGACCAGATTGCCGAACTCAAAAACAGTTGGAATTACTCATTTCAATCTCGCTGAGATTTTACAAATATAATTTTTTACAAATGTCTACTTCTCACTCGGCGCCCAAATATTTTAGAACTATTCTGTCAAATCTTGACGACACATTCCATTGAAAACACAAATTTCGATAGCGAACGCAGACACGTCTGAGAGCTGGGTAAAATTGAAGAAGAAAAAGAGAAATGCTCATTAAAAACTCTCACTGAATTGTTTATACTGTGTAACTTGAGTCAGAGAGATTTTGCCAGAAGCTTTGAATTGTTCAACATTACAATGAGAATTTCTCTAAGTGCTATGTTAATAAAAATGTACTTAAATCAACACAGATGATCATTCGAAGTTGATTTCTGCACCACTCACATTGGCTAAGTGTTAAGCTCTTCAAGCAGGAATGCATACATTTCATACAGTGTGGACGTGGGGGTGGATACATAGGATGGATATGAAGTAAAATGGTTTATGTAATATGTGTGTACTTTGTATGTCTCACTAGGTAGGTAATGAATGTTTAACTTCTTACTTTGAGTAAGTGAATTACATTCCACTTCGTTATTTATTTATTTGTTTATTCAATACGAATTGTGTTTATCTCAACTACTGCGTGTCTTGTTTTGTCGCTTTAAACAAGTTTCTTTTTAAAACACTTGTGTTTGGATGACTTCATCAAGTATTTGAGTTGTTCTCAATTAATAGTCTACTACAATCAAATATTCTTACCCACAGCAAACCCAAATTATGCAAATCCTTACTGCTTAGCAGCTGAGCAAATGCAAATGTTAGCTGACAAGAATTTCATTGAAACTGTAGAATTTATGTAGACCTTATTCACTTGAAGACATCTGGTTACTAAATTGTCATTTTCAAATGATTCTGTGATGAGAGCTGTCTACTAGCCAAATTGGTAGACAGTAATTGACGTCAATGTTTACGTTCTCAAGATTGGTCGTGAGAAAATATGAACAAGACTGATTCAAAAACCGACCACAGCAGACTTTGCGTAGGCGGATACAGGTTAACATATAAATGATCTGACATTCAAGAAACAGTCACAAAGAGGTGAAAGATTAACTTTAAGTGAGAAACAACCAATCAGAAGACTGTGTTTGTTTGCTTAACTAATCTATAATAATGTACATGAAAATATATGAATATGCTTTGATTTCCTTAATAAACGATGTGTTGCCTGGCCCTTGTCTTCTGTTGTTACAATTCAACTGCATTGAGGGATACAATTTATACGACATGATTTGATTGAATTTGTACTTTCCACATGAATTGGTTCTAAGCATGAATTCCACTTCTCTAGAAGGGACATACAACAAAGTTTTATTCTCAATTTCACTGTGGTCCATCAGCCGTTAAAGACTCAATTAATCGAGGCCAAGAAGCACTGAAGGGAGGTCGCATCTTACAGCACTGCAGACATACACACACCAAATACCCATACTACAGGACGGACCATGTATTACTAGCTTGAAGTGCATGAATGGTACATATTGAATAAATGTGGGCTTATCTGGCGGACAGTAGACATTCTACAAATTAAGACAGGATTTTAATCAGTTGCAAACAGGTCTTTATAACCCCGCCAGGTAACAACTTTTCCCTAAAAAGCTGAACCTGAACGAAGACAAGTGGTCTTGGCAAATGCTTTCACTTTCAACTAAGTATTTATGTAATCACTAGCAGCGGATAGTTGTAGAAAATAAATGACGACCATTTCGTTCCATTTCGAAAGAATAACAAATTAGACATCTCAGGAGAATGATCTGTCTCAAATAACGCTAAATATCTTATTATTGTTTCCTTTAATTTCTAGAGGAACATAGGGCTTCAGCCGTGCATCTCTATTGCGTTCGCTTCTCTGCTACAGTCTTCACCTGGCTCCAAGTCTGCCCACACGTTTTCATCTCCTCTTCACATCAGCTACTCCTCCGTGGCACTCTTGCACTGACGACCAACTCGCCGCTTCCCTTATGGATTCCACTCGAGCAATGGCTTGTCTAGTGATATCACTTGATGACTTGTTTCCTCAGAGTATGGCCAGCCAATCCATCACCATTTCTTCCTGCTTATTTGTTACACAATCGGATCCTGGTTAGTTCGCTCCTAGAGATCTCTGTTGCTGATCTTTTCTGGCCGGCCATCTGATCTTGAGTATTGAGCGAAGACAGCTAACTGTTAATGAAGGTGTGTAGTTTGTTTGAGATGCTGTTTATGACGCACAGTGCAAGTCTCTGATCCATCCGTATAGTAAGTGGCACTGACTGACTTCACATTGGAGTTGAAAATCCGGATCTTATCTTCGTTTTGATGCTGAGTGCTGACTGTTGACCTCCACACAGACTTGAGAGTAGTGAAAGCTTGTCTTGCTTTTCCGATTCTTGCTTTGATATCCTCGTCAGTTCCGTCCGCCTGTAGTTGAAACGATGCTTCCCAGGACGGTGGGTAGGTAAAGGATGTTGTTTCTTTCAGGTTACTCCCATTTATGCTGATCGTTGTCTGTTGTTGTTGTTCTTGTTCAGGAATCTTGATCACCTCTTTTTTCTCTATGTTCACCTGAAGTCCTATCTTCTCTGGATGCTTCTTCTGCCAACTTGTTGCTTTTCGCTTGCATATCTTCCAGTTTGTGGGAAATCAGACATATATCATCGGCGAAATCCTGATCCTCCTTTTAGTCATTAACTTGAAGAGAAAGTATGCTACATAGAACATCTTCATAAAAGATACCTTCAGTTACAAGAATGATGGACCATGTACTATGTGATACTCAGTACAACTTCTTTTGATACTAATGCATATTTTCTTAAAAATCGAATTTCATTTTTTCACAACCAAAACTAAACAGCTTATCAAGTAGTAATCTAGACAAATATGCACAATGGTGCATGCGCCGTCACGTATCATACAAATCATACAATTTCTCATCAAATCTGTCGTCATTTTGTTACTTAAGAAAAATACATTTTTTTCAATCAATTAAGAACTCACATTATTTCTTATTTGCACTAAGATTATATCATAAATAATTAGGGAATTTGTGACTGCGTCAGCTAAAAATATTATAAGTAATTTAGTTGGAATTTCTATATTTGCTCCATTACGTATTTCATATTTTGTTAGTTTAATAATAGTTAGTGAGTGGTGTAAGTAACTTTTAATGTGCTCACACACCCTAATATAAACGCACGCCTGCAAATAAGGTACTTATTTCAGAATGGAGATGTCGTTCATGAAATTGGTGCTTTTTCAATTGAAATCAAAATGCTTCTTTATTGATTTGTAAACTCTGTTGAGTATATATATTTATTATGTTCAATATATTAAATATTCCCATAGTAAAATTTAGAACAACACATTTAAGCGAACAATATTGTGCTTTCAATTAGATCTCATCAGGCTTAACTCTAATATACCTACATAACTTTACAAATAAAAATTCAAATATAAACCAATCATGGTGTTTTGTTTATAGGATAATACGATGGTGAATATAAATTGTGCAATTAGTCATAATAGTAGTAATGATAATAATAATAGTAATAATAAAAATGGTCTTATCAATAATAAGGATGAAAAAGTGAGGCAATCTGTGATAACACGAATACTGATGAAAAACAGCATGATTAAACAAACAACTGTTCAGGTGGAAGTAGTCAATAAAGGCTAGTAAAAACAAATGAACCGATAAAGAAATGTTAGATTGTAAGGGAAGGAAATGAAACACGTTTATAATGAAGATGTGATAAGATTAAGGGATGATAAGAAAGGGGTTGAAAATATAAACAAAGGGTGGTGTGGAAGTCATTAGTTGGTTATGTCTTGATAGGCCAAGGGAGGGATAATGGCTGTACGATTTTTTTTGAATACATAGTTTACGTTTAATAGCTCGAATGCCTATCGCCTCAGCTGTGTGTAGTAGACGAATACGAAGTCTATTGGAAAGATTCGGTGGGATATGATGAATTACTTTGAAGGCTCTTGTTTTCTCGATTACATGACCACTATCAATTAAATGTGACAAAATTGAGCTACGGATTGTTTTTGTCTGTCCTTTGCCAAACCACGATGGGAGATGTTCACTAACACGTCAGCTAAGCTGTCTAGTAGTACGCCCAATATAACTGTCACCGCAGGTGCAGTTGAATTTATAAATGCACATAGATGTGGCAAAACTATCCCAATCATTCTTCGGCCAGAGAATGACAAACATAGGTGTGCTGCATCAAATGTTCTTCGTATACTCCTTGAAAGTCTTTGGAACAGAATCTCACTTGATAAGTCACCATTAAATTGTAACTTAATAAATAGAGGTTTCTTACGTGCAGTCAGAGTCTCCGGTTTGTTCTCCGTTATTTTCATATGTTTCTTTATGAAACTACTCGGATAGCCCATCTCCATCAAGGAATCGTGAATAAATTCAAATTCCTTTTGTAAGAGGTCATCCGTACATATTGCTCTGCTCGCAAGACATTTTACAACATTCCTTTTATATTTAATGGGCACGTAACTAAGGAAGTGTGTGCATCGCTTTGTGAAAGTGCTTATTATGTTCAGTCTGTGATTAATAACATAGCGTGGTGCATTCCTCTTAATTTATGATGTTAGTCGTTACCTTCATTTGCAGGCGTTTTCTGTACCCCTGAATCCTTAGATAGTTTTCAGTCGTTGTGTCCATCAGTTTACAAAGTATTTGAAGATTAGCCTTGGAATTCTTTCAGTATCCTTTGAAATCACTCCGTTTAATTCAATTATTGAAACATGATTTCTGACTACACTTAGTGACATCGATGGACAACATCTAAAACTTTAATGGTCATCATTTGACATAACAGTTATGCGATAATTTTCATGTCATCAGCAATAACTTTATTCTAAACAATTCAGCAGGTTTTTTACCTATGGATACATGTACTATTTCACGTTTTGTCTTAACGAGTAAATATCTAAGAAGACTGTAAAGATATTTTGCGATTTCTGTTGCCCTGGCTATAACCCATAGTCTCACTTTGCAGCTTTCTAATTTATCGTCTTAAACTCATTCCAACAAGCCAGTTTTATACCCTTATGGTGTATGAGCACAATTAACGCATGTAAATCATTTCTAAGTCAGTATATTCGTGAGGAAAGCTTTACTGCAGCAAATCATATCACTTGTAAGAATATCATTACTTTGTTTTCTAAACCATTCCAGTAGGAAGAGGTAGAAAAAGAAATGCGTAAGACTTTAACAGTTACAGACGCCCACCTACTTTTCCATACAATATGACAGCAAACAATCCACCAATGCCCTGATCAAGCAATTATGCTCTTACTGTTTGAATTTCTTCATATGCCAATCGGATTAACGAATGTAAGTAAATTTTTCGAGTAACTTATGTACCAAGTACTTTATAACATGCCTTTACTATATCACTGTGTACATGTTTTACGTATTGCAGAGGTATCAGAAGCTGAACACCTACGGCATCTGTGCACAGATCAACTACCGTGAGAACGTAACGTCTCTGTATCTATGGTGGTTAATAATTACCCAAACCTTGAAGCCTGAAGTTTCTGAGATATTACACATTCAGTGCAGGTTTTCGCTATTTTAACGGTAGATTTAATTAATTTTATTTTTTTAAATTTTTTTTTGATTTACAGCTTGATTCCACACCGTATTTTCAGTACAAGTATGGAATTTTCAGCATGGATATCGGTAGCCCAAATTCAGGCCGACCATAGATATCGGGTGTGCGCCGGCAGGGGATCGAACCCCGGACCTTGTGCATGGTCGGCGAGAGTCCTAACCACTGATGACATACAGTCAAGCATCTGCACCGTCTGTCACAGACTGTTGTCTTGCCTCCGGTTGATCAAGTCCATTCTCTAGTTAGCTATATACGCATCCCGTTTTAACAGCAACGATCCACAAATAAAATTTTGCATTTTGACCAATCCAAGTATCGTTCTGATATGGCTTGTTACCTATGTTTTGTTTGGAATGAAATAGGTGAATGCCGCCTAATAAACTGGTATCCACGTGCTGTGGCGTAATGCTGTATTATTGGACTCAACTCATCAGCTAACTCTCCATCGATCAAAATTTTTTACCACTTTGTTCTCTCAAAATATTGTGTAGCTTCTTTGAGCAAAATTCCTCTCAGAAAGTGAGGTTACTCGATTCTGAACTTGATTATTTTGCGTATCACTGCTGTTGCTCTAAATGTTATTACCATATATGACCAAATGTCGAAACTCATGCACACTGGAACGATGAACTCATCAATCGGACCATTCCTGTTTTGAGTTTACAATACTAAAACATAGCTCCTGTAGCTATATACTGAGCCGGATTATAAAATGCAGTTTCACGAAAATCCCTTCCAACACATCTAACCTTTGGCTTTTGTGTGTAGCTCATAGTTCGGTAGGCACTCATCTGGATTCCATAACAACTACCCTATAAAATTAGTATTTGATTGGTGGATGGCGACTAGCAGTGGAATCCAGGATACGCATTTCATCTTATTTGGGACTCGTCATCTGGTTGTAGGTCTAGTGGATAACGCTTTGGCGTTTGAAACTATGAGCACTGGGTTCGAGCATCGGTGAGAGCATCATCACTCACTGGGGAATGCAGGGACATCCAGTTGACGAGTCCCAGATAGGACCGGTGAGATTCGCATCCTAGATTCAACTGCTAGTGACCATCCACCAATTAAATGCCCAGACATCGTTGAAGCATCTGCTCAAGAAGCCGACATGTCAACCTGCAACCGAACACTTCGGTCCAATCAACTGGCGGGAAAATCTAAAATTCAATTATATCCTATGATATATATATATATATCTAATCCTTCCTTTTTTCTCCCAATATTTTAGTTGTAACACAAAATGAAAACAGTCACCTGCCAACTTCTGTCTGAAACATCATTATATCAATAAGGAACGAAAAGTTTTCAAAACCATTGTCAACGACGGAATCCTCTTTTGACTTCCCTATAAAGAGTAAAAATCATGAGACAGTTAAACTGGTTTCTGTGTGACACCGTAGTGGAAACAACGAATAACTCATATTTTCACAAACTTTGTTTCACATCAGAAAAGTATGCGAAGAAATAACAAAGTGTTAAGCCTTAAGATCGTACAGTCCCAATTAACTTCAACAGTCTATTTCATTTCTTTTCAAAATGGTTTAAATTTGTTAACGAAACCATTGATTAGTCAATCAGTGGAGCACGTATATTTATCATACTTTATATAAGAGTGGGCCACGAACTCCTCGCTAACTTTCATACAAGAATTCCCTTTAACAAATTTTAGCAAAGATGCAAAAGACATTCAGCATGAAGAGGAAAATGTGTTAACCCTTCTGACTGATTTATGTCTTCCAATTGCGTTTTCTAGTGGCATGATTTATGTTGTTTTCACTGTGGTATCCATTATGCACTCATAATTCTGAATGACAACTCCGCCGTATTGCTGAGATAAGGATGTGTAGAATGACAAAGAAGATTTCTCAAGACAACCATTTGCATCATCTATCGATCATCAACAACAACAGACAACGATCAGCCAGCATAAATGGGAGGAACCTGAAAGAAACAACCTCTTTTAATAAACCTGGGAAGCATCGTCTAAACTACAGGCGAATGGAACTGACGAGGATATCAAAGCAGCGAGGATCGGAAAAGCAAGACAAGCTTTCACTACTCACGTCAAGTCTGTGTGAAGTCAACAGCGATCAGCATCAAAACGAAGATGAGATCCGGATTTTCAACTCCAATGTGAAGTCAGTCAGTGCTATTCACTATACGGAGCAGAGACTTGCACTGCGCGTCATAAACAGCATCTCAGACAAACTCAAGATCAGATGGCCGGCCAGAAAAGATCAGCAACAGAGATCTCTGGGAGCAAACCAACCAGGAACTGACTGTGAAACAAATAGGCAGGAAGAAATGGAGATGGATTGGCTGGCCATACTCTGAGGAAACAAGCCATCAAGTGACATCACTAGACAAGGCATTGCTCGAGTGGAACCCGACCGAAAGGGAAGTGGCGAGTTGGTCGTCAGTGCGAGGGTGAGGGTGACTTCGAGGAGGTCATGTGAAGAGGAGATCAAAACATGTGGGCAGACTTGGAGCCAGTTGAAGACTCTAGCAGAGAATCGAACGCAATGGCTGAAGCTCTATGTTCCTCTAGGAATTGAAGGAAACAATAATAATAATAATGGATTGAGTGTCAATTTGACTCAACTGATAAAATCTGGAATAAGAAGGAAAGCGCAAAGCACACTACGTTATTAGCCAAAGGGAAGCAAGCAACAACAAAAAGTTTTCAACTACTACAACTTATTGAATAAATTTTAAAAAATAATTCATTATACATATGTGTAATTTGTCTGCTGTATGTCCCACTGAAAATGTATATTATTCTTTCAGATGAGGAGAGAATACGCTACTCATACACCTTAAGAAAATGTATTTCAATCCTAATATTTTCTAAAAGAGGATGACTAATTTTTTTGATTGCATTTCAGTTCAGTTGAACTTATCATTTTGAATTGTGGTAATCACCTGTACCCCCAATTATCCAGCTACTGAAGAATCTTCAGTTCAAAGCTATCATAATCAACCTCTTGAAAAGAAAGTGTGAAATGTGAATTTATATATTTAAAGAATGCACCTAATTTGCACATTTGTTTGATCAAATAATTATCAACATCCCTGTTGTGGTATCCTGACGACCGACACCCTACAGTCAAACTACTAACATTACAATAAATACTAACGACACTTCTAAGGTTATCACTGGAATAAATGTCATGTACTTCAACAGGTTATTTTTTTAATTATTGTTCCCTTGGGTTCCTAGAGGAACAAAGGGCTTCAACTACACGTCTCCACTTGTTTCTGTCTTCTGCTGTACTTTTCGCTTGCATCCATGTTAGTCCATACTGTTTCAACTCCTCTTCACACGATCTCCTCCATGTCACCCTTGGACGTCCCACTCGCCGCTTCCCTTTCAGGTTCCACTCGAGCACTAGCCTGACGCGTGATGTCACCCAAGCGGCCTCCTCAGCAAGTGTCCAATCCATCTACACTTTTTCCTGCATATTTGTTGGGCGATTGGTTCTTGTTTTGTTTGTTCCCATAGTTTCTTGTTGGTGATTCTTTCCGGCCATCTAATCTTCAGTATAGAGCCAGCGAAGACAGTTGTTGATAAAGGTCTGCAACAGGCTGTTGGAAATATTCTTTGTGACCCGCCGCCAAGTTTCTGATCCGTACAGAAGAACTGACTGACTTGACGTTTGTATTGAAAATCCGAATCACTTTGTTGTTGATGCTAAGTTGAGTGACGAAGATTTCCAGATTGGTTTCAGGTTGATGAATGTGTTTCTCGCCTTCCCGATTCTCGATTCTCAATTTGACATCTTCGTCCGTTCCTCCTGTAGTTGAGACAATGCTCCCTAGATAAGTGAATGAAGTAACCTCTTTCAAATCCCTTCCATTGATGGTGATTGGCGCTGGATGTTGCTGCTGCTGCTGTTGTTGGTTGGTTGGTTGGTTATTTTCATAACCTCCATCTTGTCTATGTCCACCTGGAGTCCTGTCTTCTCTGGCTGCTTCTTCGACCAGTTTGTCGGTTTCCGCTTGTAAGTCTTCGATTTTGTGTGACATCAAACGTAAATCATCTGCGAAATCCAGGTCTTGTAGGTTCTTCACGTCGGTCGGTCCAGGATATCCCTGTTCTCTCGTTTACCACTGTCTGACGCATAATCCAGTCCACCACAGTTAGGGAATATCATTGGTGATAATAAGCACCCTTGTCTGACTCCTGTGTTTACTCCAAACGCCTAGCTGAGTTTTCCTTTGTGGATCACTTGACATGTGCGGTTGTCGTACAGCTGTTGAATAAGGTTGATGAATATTTAGGGTACGCCGTAGTACTTTAGTAGTTTCTAAATTACTTCACGGTCAACGCTGTCGAAAGCCTTCTCAAAGTCTATGAAGGAAGTTGAGGTAGAGGTTTGATTGCCATTCCATGCTTTGTTCGGTGATGATACGTAGAGTTGCAATTTGCTCAGAAGATGATTTGCCTTTCCTGAATCCAGCTTGTTCTGGTCGGAGTTCTGTATCCGTTGCGTCCTTTATTCTCTCCAGGATGATGTGACTCAGGATTTTACTTGTCGTCGACAGGAGCATGATTCCTCGCCAGTTCTTGCAGAGTCCTAAGTCGCCCTTCTTTGGTAGTTTCACGAGGTAGGGTGCTATTCTATAACTGCTGCTAATACATGTTCTTTTTATCGAATTTCATTATCACAATCAAAACTAAACAGCCTATCAAGTAATTATCTAGACAAATAAGGTCAATTTTGAATACGCCTAGACACATACGTATGAGTCAGTTTTTCACCGCTTCTGTGGTAATTTTGTCACTCATAAAATTCATGTCTTCAGTCAATTTAGAAGTAAGATTATCAGCCACTTACTTCAAAATTATATTACATAAAGTGAGCGAATTTGTGATTACGTCAAATAAAAATATTATAAATAATATGATTGGAATTTATTTACGTTACATCTTTTGTTAGTCGAATAAAGAGTAAGCGAATGACGAAAGCTAAAAGAGACTCACGTGCTAGGCTGCAAATATTACAGTTATCTTGCAAGGAAGTTGTCAGTTATGAAATTGATGATTTTTCGACTGAAATCAATATACTTTTTCATTGATTTGTAAAGTCTGTTGAGAGAAATTTGTTTGCTGAATCTAGCGCGTGATTAACAATGGGGAAAATCTAAAAATCAATTGAATAATTAATATGACGCGTTGTACAGGAGGTGGCTCTCGTGGCCGAAGTGGTCTAGTGGATAACGCTTTGGCGTTTGAAACTATGGCCTCTGGGTTTGAGCCTCGGTAGGAACATCATCACTCACTGGTGAATGCTGGTACATCCAGATGACAAGTTCCAAATAGGACCAGTGAAATGCGCATCCTGGATTCCACTGCTAGTCACCATCCACCAATTAAGTACTAAAAACATGATAAAACATCGTCGAAGTATCTGCACAAGAAGCAGATATGTCAACCTGCTACCGAGCACTTCGGTCCAATCAATCGGCGGGAAAATCTAAAATTCAACTAAAGAGAAGTGGTCTCCTGAAAATTTGTTCCGTTGGCTGTGATTTGTGCTTGTTGTTGCCTTTTTATCTCCATCACTTATGTCTTCTCTATTTTTAACTGAGGTCCTACCACTTATGCATCTCATTTATTTCAGTTCCTACTATTTGTCGCGTCAGTGTCTTTGACTTATGGTTCACCAACTTTACGGAGCAAATAAATTAGAATATTCAAGGAGTTGACAAGATGCATACTGATGGGCATTGATAAGTGTGTGAACCAGCTGCAACTTTAGTCAATTGCTAAAGTGAGGAAGTGCGGATTGACTCAGTTTTAACATACAAATTATCACTGAAGTGCAGCAGTCCAATTTGCCACATTCCGAGTAGAACACTAAGGGAGAGGAAAGGGAAACTGTACAGAATTATGGTGGTCAAAAATATGAGGGAAAAATAACAGTTACTTGGAGGATATTTGAGTTGAATAGATGTGGGAGATCAAGAAGAATGGATGCGTCTGCGCCATTCGCAATGATTTCGTTCTCATCTTCGGTGGTTGTTCAAACTAACTGTGAAGGATTTCATGAACTGATGACAGGTTACAGTTTGAATCACCATTACTCCTTATCCAAATCACCACGTGTTGGTTGACATCACCGGTTGAGTAAGACGGTGGCTCAGCGTATGCGGCGTTTGTCCTAACCATCCCAATCGATGTAGCCTCACAACTTGATCGACTGGCTTGTTTTCATTACCTAACACTGACTGATGAGCGAATCGCTCACTTTATAACACCACCTGAAAAGGTAGATAGAACACAGACACCTATAATCAAACAGAACTAGTCTTTTCACATTTTTCACTCATAATGACCACGTCTTGGCTAACGATGAAAATAGAATCCATATGCTATTAATCGGTGAGACCAAAGTTGCTGAATTTAGTCACGATCGGTTTCAGTAATATATCTAAAATGAAACATTTGCTTAAATGTGGTTTGTATTTCACTCTGCTTGGAAATGTGAATCACCTGACAGTTTAGTCCGATTAACAAGCCAGTCGGAAGCGTGTCTTAAAATTCATGAAACAGAAACATTAACCCACTAGTTTTTCAAAAGTCCGAGGTAATGTTTCCCCAGTAAAGTGGAAAATGGATATTGCGGTTTTGTAAATCCCATAAATGGTTGGCTGTTGATGGCAATACCAATTACAATAATTATTGGTGCCATGCGTTTTGCTTTCAGCTTGATCGCAAACTTCGGTAATCGCTAGATGAACACTTGAAGAACATTACATCTACGCAGGAAGTCCACAAGATTTATTGAAACTTATACTCCTGTTTTCACCATGGAGACTTCCTGTAGAATGAATTACCATAGAAGTCTACACAGTATTTTCACATTATCACTCATACAAGACTGAACTGTAAAAACTTCTATTCCTTCTCTCTGTACAGCCTAATGACGCGCATATGAGGTTATGCAAAAGAGTCAGCATCGACACCAGATACCATGCTTTTGGGAGTGGTGCTGCTACCGGTTATCAGCATACAGTTATTTTCAGTTCCATCCACGTTGAGTGGTAAGAAAAATTTAGTTTGGTCCTTGCGTTGGACTGGCAAGGGTGAGGTACTACATTTATTAGGGTTAAAGTAACAGTTGTCATTTTCACTGAAAATTAGATGGCAGGACAGGGTCGGAACATCCTAGTTCATCTTTAGCTCCTCGTCCTTGCCAAATCACTCAGTTCAGTGCCCCACAAAATTTTACTTCTGAATGTGTACGACGGCCTCTTGTGAAGACTTTCCGATTGACAGCCATTACATAACACTATGAGAGCTGGATCATGTGCAGCCGTTAAAAGCGACACATGTTGGTGACCAGATATCAAACCATCCCGAGAAGGCTGCCTTCCCACAACTGACCAACTGCCTTAAGAGCACAGGCTATTAGAAATTCTGATAGACAGTAGTGTCCACATAGTAGAATTGCCTGAATTGGTTATTTAGCAAAAGTTAGCAAACGATAAATCTACTACTTAACAGTGGCGAAATCTGAGTCGATGAGAGAAACTGTGGCGACAGAGACTTGGCTATAAATCTGCGATTCACATGAAAGACGGGATCACTGGTAATAGATGAGGGGAGAGTTATCAAGAAGGTCATCAACCATTGCGTTCCAACGACAAAGACAACTTCCGAAACAGAATTAATCGTAGAATCTGGTGTCTCTTAAGTGTGAAGAAGGTAATGCTAAAATTATGGGATTTTCGGCGGTCATATTACACGAAATACGCTATCAATAATGGTATTAGGGAAATTTGCTGTAGCCTGGAGACAACATTCCAGGGGTCATATATAAATATATAATAATGAACCTGATTTCAAATGAAGCGGGATTAAAAGACAGACAGTAAGTCTGGGTTTCCTGGTCAACTGAGAGCAAACCAGTATCTCAGATTTTTCCACAGTAGATTGACCACGCCGTTCACAGCTGGCTACTATCAATACAAAGTGTCTACAAATAACATCAATGTATTATTCATTATTACTTCTGATCGCATAGCTATGGTCTCCTGTCACTGGGCTAACGTCAAAGCCGCGTCCAGGATTGTTGCTCCAAAGGAACAGGCAACTGGTTCGGATGAACAAGTTCATTGAAGGGCAATTCAGTGTTCACCGTCACTGACATACTTAGGCCTCAGAAGTGGGTGTGCCACTGAAGTTGGAGACGGAATGGAATACTTGATTCAAAATTAGTAAGGAAACCTCCAACCAGAGCTAAGAATTTTATCAGTTCATGACTTGGAGGATACGTGTAAGCCCAGACGTATGAGTACCTATTAGTAAAAGAGGTACACTCCTTAGTAATCTGAAGACAACTAAAGCCTGCAGTAAATCACCCAAAAGTTAACCGAAAGATGCTAACGAGAAACTTACAACACAGTGGCTGAAACAACAAGCTAACTTATCTTCTCTTGCACTCCTTCGAGCCAATAATTAAACCTACCGCTGTCATCAGTCGCAATCTTAGAAATCATGACAACCTACCTGCTATAGAGCATTGTCAGAATTACATGCAGTACAACTTCTTCTTAAATAAGTTTTCAGTCATTTGGAATAGACTACTAGCTAATGTGCGTGATGCAAACACACTCGCAGTGCTCATCTTCTCAGTCCCCAGACTGCTCAAAGATGACAATTCACTTCTGCGTCTGACTCCTACACCCTCTTTTTCACCCTACATAGATATTTTAAGTTCATTAAACGTGTAAGTTACAACAAACTACAATAACAAATTTCAATATTATTGGAAGTACACGATAAACATTTCTACACAGGACAATAGTATTGGTTCACACATAATATAAAAGTTAACATAACGGGACTAGTTAGTGTACCAAAATAATCATAGTTACTACACGGAATACATATATATATAAATTTATCAATCACTCCTTCAGAACTCCACTTGCTTTCTTCTGTGTTGCTATCGTTTGTCTTCTTTTCCTCTATCACCATTTGATAAGAATGAAGAATGTGGATATTTGACCACTCAATGACAAATGATCTGCAAACATTATTGGTCCTATATCTTTCAGTTGCCTCGTGAATTCCACATTACCTTCCCCCACGAGGCAACCTGGATTGCAGTTGTGGAATATACCCTTATACCAATGAAAAAGTATTGATTTATAATACTTCACGATTGTAATTTATAACATAAATGATCGTGACTGTAAAAATAGCTTGCATTTCTTGTAAACACCTGTTTATAAGAAAATATAAACTATCATTATTATTAGTCAACGTTGAGTACAATTCACTTGTGATGTTACGAAGAAAATGCTGACAAAACTATACAAGTGTATCACTTATTTTAAATTTTTATCAAATTTGGATATAAACCAAGAATAAGACTCGATGCCGTAC